>JAVJIF010015409.1:0-96955 GCA_038442645.1 Agave tequilana
ACACAAAGATCATCAAGTCTGCGTTCTGCTCATTAACGCGAGGGTCGCGTTTATAATCTAACGCGAGCGCTGCGAGCCCTACGTCGACTATTTAACTTCAAAAGAAATTTTTGAACTTTAAAATAAGGGGCAAGCTCTTCGTGTTCTCAGTAATGACGCCATTTTGCTTACCAAAAATGGGGGCCTCCTGAGGAGTAGAACCACTCGTAGCAGTTGGCACAATGTGGTGCTCGAGGAAGTAGCGGTTTGCTTGAATTTGGTTCCATTTCCGCAGTTAAAATCTTTTAAAAAGATTGAGAAAAGTTGAAAAGATTTGGTTTAGAAAAGCTCAAAAGCTTTGTTTTGTTCTCAGACGCGGGTCTGGTTGAAGGAGATAGTCAAATGATGACTATTGAAAACATCATTGGTCTTTTTATAGACTTTTCAATGGTTGAGATATATGACGTATATCTGGAGCTCAATTTGAGCCAGACACGCGTCTAACGTGATGCTCATGTTTCAAACACATTTAATACGACATTCGGGTCTAGAAGCACCCAACGCGATCTTCACGTCTCATGAGAGTCGCATCTTAAGCTCAAACAAGGCCACGTCTCAAGACCAGATGAGGGTCGCATTTCATCAAGGTCCGTGCCCAAAAAAGACAAAGTGATACTCACGTCTCCATCAAGAGAGATGCATTCTCTTTTACCAGCATAGGATGTTGGCCCAAAGGCCCATTGCTCTAGTTTTAATGAAGATTAACTCATGCAGTTATAGTTTACTAATAATCTAGTATTTATATAGTTTCAGTTGTTGACCAAGATATTAGTAGGTGTTTAGCTTCAACAAAGGAGTTTTGGAGCTAACACGTGTTGATTCAAGAGCTCGCGCATCAAGATCGCATCTAGCACTCTGTTTGGAGTCACTCATTTGATCGCATTTCGATCGAGTCGGCTTGGAGACAAGAGACTTTGGTTTGTATTTTATTTAGATCTTGTATAAAGATAGATAGTATTGATATGCTCAAGTTCATATACACACACAAGTTTAAAGTTTGGTTTCGGTTTAGCCGTTTTGAATTTCATATCAAAACCATAGATATGCACTTTATATGTATATTGGATTCTATCCATATACAAACATGCTTCAAATTTATTTCAATATCATGTTTTTGTATTTATACAAGTTTTGAGAAAACGGTTTTTCATTTCAAAAATCCAAGTTTTTGGAAAATATGGATTTTATGTTTAAGCTAATTTCCATATCACAAAAATAGTTCAAATAATTTGTAATATGTGTTAATTTTTAGTCACACATGTTTGGTATTCAAATATCTTATAAGAACTTATTTTTGTGAATTTTATGTGATTTTATGGGATTTTATTGGCATTAAATAACCTAGGTTTTTAGCTCCAAATTTATCAGCCTGACACATTGGCGGTCGACCGGACGATCGAACGGACCAGGAGTCGATCGACCAGACCAGTCGACCGATGTGCACGAGAGATGTGCACATGGCCAGCCTAAACGGCCGGTAGACCGCGCGGTCGACCGACGAAGCACCCAACTCTCGGGTGCTGACCGGTCGATGGGCGGTCGACCGCTAGTTGTGGGCGTCGACCGGCGGTCGACCATAGGCACAACGGTCAGAAATATGACTGTTGCACCGGTCGACCGGAAGGCATTTTTCCCTTCCTGCCAACAGACAGATTTTTGAGAGGCTATATATATGTGTTCTCTTGAGCTGATTTTAACAAGATTTTAGAAGAGAAAATTTTTCATCTTTACAAGTATTTTACAGCAAAGTTTTAAAGAGTTTTTGGGCTATAAAGATTTATCTTTATTTTTTTTTCAAGGGTTGGAAAATCAAGGAAAAGAGAGTCTTTGGGAAAATTGTTTTGATCTTCATTTCTATTTCATTCTAGTATTTCCCAAGTGTTTTTCTTTGTGATTTATTTTCCAAAATCTTGATTTCTCACACTTGAGCTATCATATCTATCCTATCTATAGGATTTTATTTTTTGGTGAGAAAATTGGTTGTGTCTTTGTGATCACCAAGGTTGTTTGTGGTCTTTGAGATCACCAAGAGTTGTAATCTCTTTACTTTGGGTTTGTGTTCATCCCTCTTGTGTAGAGGTGATTGAGATTGTGATTTGGGTTTGTGGTTATCCCTCTTGTAAAAAGGTAATTGTGATTGGTTTGGCTAAGTGTCTTATCCCTCTAGTGTGAGGTGATTGTTGTTTGCTTAATGCCTTATCTCTCTTATGTGAGGTGATTGTAGTTTGGTTTAGTGCCCATCCCTCTAAGTGTATAGGTGATTGTTGTTATGCCTAGCCTCTTGTGTAGAGGTTGTTTTGTTGGAGAGAGGACTTGTGTACTCCTAGTTCATATTTATCGCATCCTCAGTGGAGGTTCCCTGTGTGGGAGGTCCTGTGTGGAAATATAGTGGAAATCCTTCTGTGTGAAGGCGGGGATGTAGTGCAGTGGTTCGAACCTCGAAACATATCTCGATGTTTACAATTGATCCACTATCTCTAAACTCTCTCTTATCTTGCATTGATTCATATTGCTCATATCATACATATGCTTGGTATAGATTGTGTGCCTCACTAGTGTTGAACCAAGAGAGTTTCATATAGCACCTCAACTCTTATTTAGAGGAATTTAGAGGAGATAGTCCAGAGCCCGTCACCGAGAATTCGGCTGCACTCTTTGGTTACACTTGGTGTGTTACAATTAGTTTTTAATTCCGTATCATTTGTCATTAGATTAGCCATATACCTATTCACCCCCCTCTAGGTGTATTTTCAATTGGTATCAGAGCTTGGTGCTCTGATTAGAATCTAACAATCTTGAGTTAAAGATCCTCATTTTTAGCTAATCACAATATTTGTTTACACAAACATGGATTTCATGATACCTCCCATGTTTGATATTCTTAACATCTAATTTTGGAAAGTTAAGATGTCAATATACCTCAAAGCCTTAGGAATTCATGTTTATCTTGCCACCATTAAAGATTCATATTGTATAAATGGAAAACATCTAGAGGCTAATGCAAAAGTCATCCATGCATTAAAGAGTACCCTAAATGATGATTATTTATGTAGGGTTGCTAACTTTGATTCAGTTTTTATAGTATGAAACACAATTGTCTTCCTTGGTGAACAAAAGCAATACTATGCGGGGAGTGACTCGGATGATGGTGCTTTCAATATATGCTACATGGTCAAGGGGATAACCCCTTGAGGTAATTCGAATCCGAGCTTGATGAAGATGTTGACATGTCATATGATGAGCTTGCTTTATTTTGTCAACAAATTCTTGAAAAATATGATTTGCTTAAAAAGAATAATAAAGATTGAAAAATAAATTTGAATGTATTTCAAAAGAAAATGAATTTTTGAAAAGGAGAATTTTTCTTATCTTCAAATTAAATAATCTTTGTGAAGAAAATAATTCTTTGAAAAATAAAATTAATTTGGTGGAAAAAGAAAAAGAATTGTTTTGAAAGAAAACACTTTTGAAAAGAAAATTGTTTCAAAGAAAAAGAAAAACATTTCTAAAAGGAAAAAGATTGTTGATTCTCATTCTTATCATGCTCTTCATACTATTATTGATAAAAATAAGATTCAAGTCTTGAAAAATAGAATAGATTGTTTGAGGTCAACTTTAAGCAATTGTGATTTAACCATTCTAGATTGGAAACCTTGTTTCAAAAGAAACAAGCTCCACGTGCTCATGCACATAACCCACAGTATACATATGCACACTACGCTCACATTCACACTCATTCTCATATGCATGCTAGAGTGTACAAAATATACACATGTGGTCGCAAAGGCCATCTTGCAAGTTTTGCTTTGATAGATTAAATTCCATAAATTTTGCAAATAATAATGTTCGGGTTCTTATAATGCTAACCCTCGTGGACCCAAAAGGAAATGGGTACCACAATCCCCACCTCTTGTGTTTGATGTAGATGTGGGCTCTCACATGACGTGAGAGGTATGTGCCTTGGTGGTGGATGCATATGGAGTTAGATGGACATACCCTTATTGATGCATCGCTATCAAGAAAGTTTGTGGGAGGACTACCATAGTTTGGAGACCTAGAGATTAGTCCTATTAGTTTTGGTAACTATCTCTAACTCTCATTTAGTTTACATGCTTTCATATTATTGATTCTTAGCATGATTTAGTTTTTATGTTCATTATATTAGATGCAATGTAAATTAGACATATAATATACATAGATAGTCTTTTGAGATACACCCATTTTCATATAGATTTACATTTTTGTGTTCTCACTATAGTTTAGCTATTGTGTATATCCTAATCTAAACATGTGCATTTAACATAATGATCATATTGGTTTAGGTTTTCTTCTATGCTTCATGTTTTGATTACTTGTTTAGATGTAGTTTTCATTAAAACTTGTGTCAATACTTGTACAACTAGTGAGCCACATTTGATTATTATATATTTTTGGTCTGTTGCTTATTTGTACCCATTAGATGTACTTGTATAGCCTAGTTTTGATGATTTTTGTATTTTAACTTGTATTCCCTATTTATGTATATGTTTTTCATAAATATATTTAGCTTCATGTATATGTAAATTTTGTCAAAACTTTAGATATGCATGTCTATTCTAAAGTCACTTGCCTTTCATGCAAAATTTTTATGGACTCATTTGTGTTGGGATATATATGTATACTTCTAGTTTAGACAAAACATACATATGCCTTGAAGTTGATATTGTTTGATGAAAATTAAATTTTTTGTTTCATATTTATAAATGAATTTCATATAAGCTTAAATACCTTATTTCTATGATTTTGTTGATTACATGACTTTTTACACTCTATGTTTTGTGTTTACTCATGATTTTTATTTCATGAGGTTATATGAACTTTATTCTATTTGAGTATCGATGATCGTGTGATTTTCATATTTCATGGATTTATTCGTGTGTTTATTCCTTACTTGAAGGACTTCATACTAGTTTATAAGATTATCATAAAATAGTTGCGTTATTCTTCATTTTGGTAGTGTTTTCAATTTACAACTATTTTCAAATCCTATTTTTGAAAACTTCTACCCTTAAAGGGCGGATGGTTGGGTGACCATGTCTTGTATGCTCTAAATTGAAAATCTTTAATCATGTGCATGAATAGGGTGGTAGTTATGAGTTATACACTTATCTTCAAGGATTTTTATGTTTGTATACTCATATGTGTTTCTTATATATGTATGCTTCAAATTTCATATAGTATTAATTTCAATTAGTATATTCATTTTCATACTATATATAATTGATTGTGCTTACTATATCTTTACATCTTTGAGCACAAATTAAATTTATGCTAAGCTTGATTTAGTCCATAATAATAATTATTTTTCAATTGGTATCTTATACAAGCTTATGCATTATTTTTATTGGTATTTCACAAAGGGGGAGAAAATACATATTTATCTTTCAATCGATTTTATTTTCATTGGTATCTTACTCCTACTCTTATGGTGAAAATATTTTGTTTTGATATGTGCTAACATTTTCAATATTGGTATCAATAATCTTAAATTGGTATTATTCTCAATTTAGTATCCTTATTGTAAAATGAGTTGTGTTAACCCAAAAGTTGGTTTTTACTTTCAATTGGTATCAAAAATTTACTAGATATATTCAATTGGCACAAATTGATTTCAATTGGTATCAAACTTACAATGTTTTTCATTTCAATTGGTATCAAAATCTTCTACTGGTATCTTAAAATTTTGTTTATTTACAAGTTGTACCAACATTTATTTTTCTTGTCAACTACAATTTTCAATTGGTATCTACAATTTGATTTCATTGGTATCAAAATATTTTGTTCTTTTAAATTTACAAAATTTGTTTGAAAAATGGTTTCAAAAATGTTTTGATGTGTATTGCTTATATGTAAGGGAAGCTTAACATCTCCTCTATATATAGATTCATGTTGAGTGTATCTCACATTGAGAAGCTTGACCTCTCTTCTTATGTGATACACGTGTGTAGGGGGAGCTTTACATCTTCACTTTTACATTGTATATTATGTGTTATGTGGTTAGGGTCTAGTCATCTCTTTTCATATAAATGCATATATGCAGGGGGAGTTAATTTTACGTCTCTCCTCTTCATGAATATATATCGCATATATATCCTTAATGTTGGATTTGTTTTCGCCCCTTTGTCGTTGAATTGACAAAAATGGGAGAAGTATTTTAAGAGTTTATATATGCATGTTTATTTCCTCGTTTATGCAAAAAGGGGAAAAGAATTTGGTGAGTTTATGCATGTTTATTTCCTTATTTATACATATATGTGTTGTTTGGCTTATGCATTTCATTGAATATGTATTTGTTTATTGCTATGCATGAGTTAAGGGGGAGCTTCTATGAAGCTTAACTTTAATCCATGCAATATATCTCCATGTGTTTTGTCATCATCAAAAAGGGGAGATTGTTGGCCCAAAGGCCATCGCTCAAGTTTTGATGATGATTACCTCATGCAGTTATAGTTTACTAATAATCTAGTATTTATATAGTTTCAGTTGTTGACCAAGATACTAGTAGGTGTTTAGCTTCAACAAAGGAGTTTTGGACCTAACACGTGTTGATTCAAGAGCTCGCGCGTCAAGATCGCATCTAGCACTCGGTTAGAGTCAAGTTCATTGGATCGCGTTTGGATCGAGTCGGCTTGCAGACAAGAAGACTTCGATTTGTGTTTTTATTAGATCTTGTGTAAAGATAGATAGTATTGATATGCTTAAGTTCATATACACACACAAGTTTAAAGTTTGGTTTCAGTTTAGCCCGTTTTGCATTTCATATCAAAAACATAGATATACACTTTATATGTATATTGAATTCTATCCATATACAAACATGCTTCAAATTTATTTCAATATCATGTTTTTGTATTTATACAAGTTTTGGAGAAAACGATTTTTCATTTCAAAAATCTAAGTTTTGAAAATACGGATTTTGTGTTTTAGCCTAATTTTCATATCACAAAAATGGTTCAAATAATTTGTAATTTGTATTTATTTTTGGTCACACATGTTTCGTATTCAAATATCTTATAAGAACTTATTGTTGTGAAATTTATGTGATTTTATGAGATTTTATTGGTATTAAATAACCCAGGTTTTTAGCTCCAAATTTACCAGCCAGACACACTGGCGGTTGACCGGACGGTCGACTGGACCAGGAGTTGGTTGACGACCGGTCGACTGATGTGCATGGGAGACGTGTACATGGCCAGCCTAAACGGCCAGTCGACCGCTGCGGTCGACCGACTGAAAGCACTCAACTCTTGGTCCCGACCTAAGGCACAACGGTCAGAAATATGACCGTTGCACCAGTCGACCGGGCGGTCGACCGGAAGGTCATTTTGACCTTTCTAGACTGCCAACGGGTAGATTTTTGAGATGCTATATATGCCTCTCTTGAGCTGATTTTATAAATTTTAGAAGAGAAAATTTCCCATCTTTACAAGTGTTTTACAGCAAAGTTTTAAAGAGTTTTTGGGCTATAAAGATTTATCTTTATTTTGTTTTCAAGGGTTGAAAAAATCAAGGAAAAAGAGAGTCTTTGGAAAAATTATTTTGATCTTCATTTCTATTTCATTCTAGATTTCCAAGTGTTTTTCTTTGTGATTTATTTTTCAAACACCTTAATTTCTCACACTTGAGCTATCATATCTATCATATAAATAGGATCTTATTTTGGGTGAGAAAATTGATTTGTGATCTTTGTGATCACCAAGGTTGTTTGTGGTCTTTGAGATCACCAAGAGTTGTAATCTCTTTGCTTTAGGTTTGTGTTCATCCCTCTTGTGTAGAGGTGATTGAGATTGTGATTTGGGTTTGTGGTTATCCCTCTTGTGAAGAGGTGATTGTGGTTGGTTTGGCTAAGTGCCTTATCCCTCTAGTGTGAGGTGCTTGTTGTTTGGCTTAGTGCCTATCCCTCTTGTGTGAGGTGATTGTTGTTTGGCTTAGTGCCCGTCCCTCTAAGTATAGAGGTGATTGCTGTTGTGCCTAGCCACTTGTGTAGAGGTTGTTTTTGTTGAGAGAGAGAGTTGTGTACTCCTAATTTATACTTACCAAATCCTCAGTGGAAGTTCCCTGTGTGGGAGATCCTGTGTGGACATATAGTGAAAATCCTTCTGTGTGAAGGCGGGGATGTAGAGAAGTGGCTCGAACCTCGAAACATATCTCAGTGTTTGCAATTGATCCACTATCTCTAAACTATCTCTCTTATCTTACATTGATTCATATTGCTCATATCATATATATGCTTGGTATTGATTGTGTGCCTCACTAGAGTTGAACCAAGAGAGCTTCATATAGCACCTCAACTCTTATTTAGAAGAATTTAGAGGAGATAGTTCAGAGCCTGTCACTGGGAATTCGGCTATACTCTTTGGTTACACTTGGTGTGTTACAATTAGTTTTTAATTCCATATCATTTGTCATTAGATTAGTCATACACCTATTCACCCCCCTCAAGGTGTATTTTCAAGTACATCTATGCTTTTGCAATCAGTTCAACAGTACACTGGTAAAAAACAATCGATAACTCTAACAGTTCAACATTACACCGACAATCAAATCAGAGCTCTGATAAGCTCTAAACTGTGTATCTAGATGCTTAAAAAGATCATTCTTGGAGGCTTTAAGCAGTTCAATAGTATACTCATGAAGATCAGAATCCAGACAAGATCAAGTTTCGAATACTTCAAAAGATTGTCCATCCAATCACGAAGGCCCAAATCAAAATGAAGTCCAAAGTATTTCGAAATCTTTCCTAGTCAAACTACAGAATTCAAAACTTTTGAGGGGGTTCTGTAGGCTGTTTGAAAATCACTGAAAATAAAGCCTCGGACGCGGATATCACCAAACGCGAGGATCATTCCCAACTCAGACGCATGTTTCAAATCGAACGCGAAAATGGATCTTAACCCAAACGCGGATGTCATCATACAAAAATGTGAGGGTCGTGTTCAATGGCTAGACGTGACACTCGCATTTCTCATCAAACATGAGCCTGAGTAGCTCTGCGCTTTGCCTCAAACGCGAGCCTATGAGCTCCATGTTCCCTCTCAGACGCGATCCTGAAAAGTCTGTGAGCTCTGCATCTAAACGACATGAGGTCCGCTCTAACGCAAAACCCGCATTTTTTTTAAAACTGGCCCCCATTACTGGGTCAATTAACACCCACGAAATGTGGAGAGTTATCCCCATTATAAAGAGATTTTAGGGGACAATTATCACGCCCCGCTTCCCAAAATACGGGAAAAACAGAGTCCCGATGAGAATCGGCAACGTATATACGCGAGGAGAATACCCCACGTATACATGATAAGCCTAAAGTAACTTGAACAAGCTATAAAAATCTACTACGATAAATCAATATCACTGCAATATGACATATAAATATCTAACACAATGGCAACAGATGAATAAAGAAAAGAAATGACAACTGGATACGATGTACATAGAATCAGGAAATAACATGAATAAAATAGCAAGAATACCTATAATCAAGAAGAGAGACACTCCTGCTTCTCAAGATGCATGTGATCCTCTTCAAATACCTTATCAGTAATAAATGGCCACAGATTTGGATATACAAATTCAGGGACTCAGAACTCCCAGTAAATGTGTAAGAATAAACTGGAAAGTGCATGTGCACATAACATGTAAGCAGATAAAGAAATATACATACTGGAATAAGAAATGGCATGAATAAAGTTAATAAACAGTAATGTGGATAGTGAAATACACCTAGAGGGGGTGAATAGGTGTATGGCCAATCTAATGACAAAATGATACGGGCTAATCTAATGACAAAATGATGCGGAATTACAAGATCATTAGTAAACTATAATTACATGAGTTAATCATCATCAAAATTAGAGTGATGTGTCTTTGGGCAACAATCTCTCCCTTTTTGGTGATGACAAAACTCATGGAGTTATATATGCATGGCTTAAAGTTAAGCTTCATAAAAGCTCTCCCTTAACTCATGCATAGCAATAAACAAATAGATATTCAATGAAATGTATAAACCAGACAACACATATATGCATAAATATGGAAACAAACATGCATAAACTCACCAAATTCTTTTCCCCCTTTTTGCATAAGCGAGGAAATAAAATAAACATGCATATATAAACTCACCAAATTCTTCTCTCCCTTTTTGTTAATTCATCAACAAAGGGGCGAAAAACAAATCAAACAATAGGGATATATATGCTATATACATTCATGAAAAGAGAGACGTAAAGTTAACCCCCCTGCATACATGCATTTATATGAAAAGAGATGACTAGACCCTAACCACATAAATCATAATATACAATGTATAAGTGGAGATGTAAAGATCCCCCTACACACGTGCATCACATAAAGAAGAGATGTCAAACTCCTCAATGTGAGATGCACTCAACATGATGTATATATAGAGAAGATATTAAGCTCTCTTTGCATATAAGGAATACATATCGAAACATTTTTGAAACCACTTATAAAACAAATTGTGAATTTCATGAAGTCAACAAAACAAATTTTTATACCAATGAAATGAAATTATAGATACCAATTGAAAATTATAGTTAACAAAAAAAAACAAATGTTGGTACCACTTGTAACTAAACAAAAATTTTAAGATACCAATAGAAGATTTTTGATACCATTTGAAAATAAAACATTGTAAGTTTGATACCAACTGAAATTAATTTGTACCAATTGAAAATACCTAGTAAATTTTTGATATCAATTGAAAGTAAAAACTAAATTTTGGGTAAACACAACTCATTTTGCAATAAGGATACCAAATTGAGAATAATATCAATTTAAGATTATTGATACCAATATCGAAAATGGTAGCATATACCAAAGCCAAATATTTTTCATCATAAAGAGTGCGAGTAGGATACCAATTGAAAATTAAACCGATTGAAAGATAACACATGAATTTTTCTCCCTTTATAAATGCTAATAAAATAATGCATAAGCTAGTATAAGATACTAATTGAAAAATAATTGTCATTATGGATTAAATCAAGCTTAGCATAAACTTAATTTGTGCTTTAAGATGTAAAAATGTTGTAAGCACAATCAAATCATGTATATATGTATGAAAATGAAATTACCAATTGAAATTGATACTATTTGAAATTTAAAGCATACATATATAAGACACAAATATGAGTATACAAACAAAATAAAATCCTTGATGATCAAATGTATAACTCAGACCTACCGCCCTATTCATGCATATGTTTAAAATAAATTTTCAATAATGAGAATACAAGGCATGGTCGCTAATCCAACTGTCCTTTGAAGGTAGGGGTTTTCAAAATATGAGTTTGAAAATAATTTTAACATATTTGAAAACTCTACCAAATGAAGAATATGAACTAGTTTAAAGACATTTTTGAAACTTTTACGAAATCCTTCAAGTAAGGAATAAAACATGAATGAATCCATGAAAACATGAAAATCACACAATAATTGTCACTCAAAATCTATAAAGCACATATATGCTCATGAAACAAAAATTATGAGTAAACACCAAACATAAAGTGTATAAATCACGTAATCATCAAAAATCATGGATATAGGCAATGAAGCTCATATGAAATTCCTTTTAATAAAAACATGAAAATAAAAAAATAATTTTCATCAAAATAATACCAACTTTAAGGCATATGTATGTTTTGTCTATTTTAGAAGTATACATACATATCCCATAATAAAAATTTGCATGAAAAGCAAGTGACCTAGGATAAACATGTATATCAAATAGTTTTAACAAAATTACCATATATATGAAGCTAAATACATTTTTATTGAAAACATGTACAAAAATAGGGAATACAAGTTAAAATGTAAGAATCATCAAAACTAGGCTACACAAGTAAATTAATGGGTACAAATGAGCAACATATTACAAACGTATAATAATCAAATGTGGCTCACTAGTTGTACAAGTATTGACAAAAGTTTTAATGAAAACTACATCTAAATAAGTAATCAAAACATGAAGCATAGAAGAAAACATAAACCAATATGATCAATATGTTAAATGCACATGTTTTAGACTAGGATATACACAATAGCAAAACTATAGTGAGAACACAAAAAATGTAAAGTCATATGAACATGGGTGTATCTCAAAAGACTATCTATGTATATCACATGTCTAATTTACATTGCATCTAATATATTGACATGGAAAACCAAATCATGCTAAGATTAATAGCATGTAAACTAAATGAGAGTTAGAAATAATTACCAAAACCAATAGGGCTAATCTCTCGATCTCCAAACTATGGTGGTCCTCCCACCAAACATCCCTTGAAAGTGATGCATTCAAAATTGTCACCATATAGCTTGGAACGCATCCACCATCAAGGCACCAACACCTCTCACGTCATGTGAGAGCCCACACCTACATCAAATAAAATAGGAGTGAATTTTGGTACCCTTACTCTATTGGGTCCATGGGGTTAGCACCTTTCCTAACCCAAACAAATTTGTTTTCAACATTTGAATTATGTATCCTATCATAAAAAAACATTGCAAAGTGGCCCTTATGTCCACAATGTGTACAAGTGTACACATGGGCATACATAATGTCATGTGTATGAGCATGATGAGCATGTGTATGTCGCGGTTTGTGTGCATGCATATGAGGAGCATGTTTCTTACGAAATATGAATTCCAAACGTGTATGTTTCATGGCACATTGGCTCAAAGTGGAGCCCAAACAATCAACACTTTTCTTCACCATACACTTATCATTTTTAATACTTGAAGACAATGTGGAGCGTGCATCATGTTTATCACTAGAAGATGAAAGATTAGAAATATGACAAATATGAGAAGAAAAGTCATTTTTCAAAAAAAAATTATTTTCATTTGAAACTAAATCCAATTTCTTTGAAATTAAAGCAATCTTATTTTTCAAAGATTCATTCTCTTTTATAACAAAATTAAGTTTTGAAGACAAAGCTTTATTTTTCTTCACAACATCATCACTATCATTTTTATTTTTCAAAATTTCATTTTCCTTTAACACAAGGTCAAGTTGGGATTTCAATGTGTCCCTTTCATTTGAAGTCTCATCCCTCTCATGCAAAATAATGTCAAGTTTTGAAGATAAATTTTTATTTTCTTCTTTTATTTTAAAGCTTTTCTTTTTCAAAACTTGATACTTTTCAAGCAAGTTTTCACAAACAATAGATAGTTCTTTATTCAATGCATCGGCATCCATATGATCATCACCTGAAGAACTAGCACAATCATCTAGTTGAGTTTCCGAATGTACCTCAAGGGAGTCATTCCCTTGGACCATGTAGCACGCATCGTCAGACTCATCTCCACTAGATTCCTTCTCCACATGTTTCATCGTTTGTAGCACGGGAGATGTCAAAGTATCCCACACTGTAAAAGCGGAATCACAATGAGAAACCATAGATAAATAATCTTTGCTAGGAGTACGCCTAAGTGCCTCTAGGGCTTGTGTATTAGCTTCTATATGCTTGTTATTACCAAGATAGGATTTCTTGATAGTAGTAAGGTAAACATGCATTCGTAGGGTTTTTAAATAAGCACTCATTTTAAGCTTCCATATATCGATGTTAGAAACATCAAACATAGGAGGGGCAAGGCGATCCATGAGTGTATAAATAATATGTGTGCAAATACAAATTTAGATTAGCTAGCCAAGATGTCACTCTTAGATGGTTAAACCTGATATCAAGAGCGTAGGCTCTGATACCATTTGAAAATACACCTAGAGGGGGGGTGAATATGTGTATGGCTAATCTAATGACAAAATGATACGAAATTAAAACAAATTGCAACACACTAAGTGTAACCAAAAAGTATAGCGAATTTCCAGTGATGGGCTCTGGACTATCTCCTCTAAATTCCTCTAAATAAGAGTTAAGGTGCTATATGAAGCTCTCTTAGTTCAACACTAGTGAGGCACACAAATAATACCAAGCATATATATGATATGAACAATATGATGCAATGCAACATATAAGAGAGAGAGTTTAGAGATAGTGGATCAATCACAAACACCGAGATATGTTTCGAGGTTCGAGCCACTGCTCTACGTCCCCGCCTTCGCACAGAAAGATTTTCACTATACGTCCACACAGGACCTCCCACACAGGGAACCTCCACTGAGGATTTGACAAATAGAAATTAGAAGTACACAACTCCTCTCTCCAACAAAACAATCTTTACACAAAAGGCAAGGCACAACAACAATCACCTCTACACTTAGAGGGATGGGCACTAAGCCAAACAACACCCAACTCACACAAGAGGGATAGGGTACTAAGCCAAACAACAATCACCTCTTCACTAAAAGGGACAAGGCCCAAAGCCAAACCACAATCACCTCACACTAGAGGGATATGGCACTAAGACAAAACTCCACCACAATCACCTCTACACAAGAGGGATAACAACAACCCAAAGCTCAACCTCAATCACCTCTACATAAAAGGGATGAACACAACTCAAAGCAAAGAAGATTACAACACTTAGTGGTCTTAATAAACCACAAACTAATTTTCTCACAAAAATAAGATCCTATAGATAGGATAGAGATGATAACTCAAGTATGAGAAAAAGGAGTTTGAAAATCAAAATCTCAAAGAAAAACACTTGGGAAAATCACAAGATAGATGTAGAAATAAAGATCAAAAACCAATTCTCAAATACTCTCTTTTTCTTTGATTTTTCCAACACTTTAAAACAAATAAAGATAAATCTTTTTAACCCAAAACTCTTTAAAAAACTTACTGCTAAAATACTTATAAAGATGGGAATTTTTGCTCTCTAAAAACTTGTTAAAATCAGCTCAAGAGAAGGCATATATATAGCCTCTCAAAAATCTGCCCGTTTGCTGTCTGGAAAGGTCAAAAATGACCTTCCGGTCGACCAGGCGGTGCAACAGTCATATTTCTGACCATTGTGCCCCCGTCGACCACCCGGTCGACCGGCCAAGCCTGTGGTCGACCGGCCAGCACCCGAGAGTTGGGTGCTTTCAGTCGGTCAACCACGCGGTCGACCAGCCATTTAGGCTGGCCATGTGCACATCTCTCGTGCACACCGGTCGACCGGTCCGGTCGACCGCTAGTGTAGTCAGGCTGAAAAATCTGGGACAGAAAACTTGGTTAATTTAATGCCAATTAAATCTCATAAAATCACATAAATTCCACAAAAATAAGTTCTTATAAGATCTTTGAATAACAAATATATGTGACCAAAAATCAACACATATTACAAACTATTTGAACCATTTTTGCGATATAAAAATTAGGCTTAAACAAAAAATCCGTATTTTTCAAAACTTGGGCTTTGAAATGAAAAACTATTTTCTCCAAAACTGTATTGGATACAAAAACATGATATTGAAACAAATTTGAAGCATATTGTATATGGATAGAATCCAATATACATATAAGATATATATCTATATTTTTGATATGAAATTCAAAATCGGTTAAACCGAAAACCAAACATATTGAAACTTGTGTGTGTGTGAACTTGAGCATATCAACATTATCTACCTTTACACAAGATCTAAACACAATCTAAACTAAACAAACAGAGATCTTCTTGTAGAACTCCTTCCCAAGTCGACTCGATCCAAACATGATCCGAAGAGCTTGACTACAACCGAGTGCTAGAAGCGATCTTGACGCGCGAGCTCTTGAGTCAGCACATGTAAGCTCCAAAACTTCTTTGTTGAAGCTAAACACCTACTAAGATCTTGATCAAATATCTGAGACTAAATAAGCACAAGATCATTAGTAAACTATAACTACATGAGTTAGTCATCATCAAAAATAGAGTGATGGGCCTTTGGGCCAACAGATAGCACACAATAGAGTATGTTTCGATTCAGGTTCCAATCAGGTGTCTATCACAATTTTATATATCAGGCGGGTAAAGTCAGTCAGTACTAGAATCAGATGTCCAATCAGATCAGGTGTATCATCGGGTGTATAACATACATACATGTATTAGATAAAGACAATCTGTTACAGTAGATTATTATTTATTATGTCAGTGAACACCAATTGCCACCTGCAACAGACGCATCCCATACTAGGCCTACTACATATGTCAATCAGGGTCCTAAGTTATTGAAGCTGATCGGTTAGAGATATTGTCTATTTTTTAGGTGGGTCCTGTACATACTCGGGACCACAGCCCAGATTCCTGCATTGAGCCAGGACCTACCACAAGGTAGTCAAGTATCATGTAACAAGAACAGGAACAGGTCTAGGGTGTCAGTCACCCCACGGGAACCCTCCAGTGGAACCCTCTTTCAACTACGCAACCTAGATCCTAGGTCCACCCAGAATACAGATGTTGTCTTCTTTATAAATTTTCCCATCCCAGTGTAAGTTATTTAATGTCATGTTATTAGTTTATTAAGATTATTTAATGCACATGCTACCTTGATTACTGGGATAACTCGGTGATAGTCAAGGTAACAATGTCAACAAGTTTAATCAGGATACCGATATAACAGGATATATAAATCAGTGAACATGATACTAGTATATCAGGATATGTAGCAAGTATAATAGGAGAGTATTGTTATTGTGTAACAATTTTTTCCGTAACGACGGTAACATGGACAACATAATCATCAGGAAAATATCATGTATAATCAGTCAGGTTTACCAGGTAAATCATGATTTGCAGGATGAGCAATAACATGCTGGCATGAATAGAATAATCCAGGTAATAATATACAATCAGCTCAAAACCTAAAAGTCATCGCTATATTCAAATCCCAACATTTAAAACACATACTCATCTATATCTAATCAATCATCACTATTCAAACCAAACAAAATCATAACTAAAGAGTGACACATCCTCAAGCTATATGAAATCTAGAAAGTCTCTGTATCTAATCTTCGATATCAATAAACAGCATTACTCAGATAATTTTTTAGTGAATAGATACAAATAAAATGCTTGCAACTATTAATCTGAAATTAGTATTATATGATAGATCAAAATCAAGGTAAGGTATTCTCCCTATGATTAGAATCTAGCTATTATTGATCTCATCTAAGTACGAACAAGATCCTATGTAAACCTCAAGTTGAACTCTAGGTCCATATATAAATTCAAGCATCAAGAGAAATCAATCTTCTAAATAAGGTAACATCTTATTTAATCCATTCTCATTGTCTAAATGAATTCTTGTCTGAAATATCAATCAAATAAATGTCTGATAAATATCTCAAATAAATATACTATTTATCTACAAATATGAACCAAGCCAATCTCAAGATCAATCCAATCACATTCTTAATTTATCACAATTAAATCTCAACCCGAAACGGTTACACATGAAATGACATAAGTCCAATATCACAATACTAAGATCCAACCATATAAATCTGATGCTCAATATCAATAAGGTAACATTAAGAACTACCAAGTAACTCTAAAACCATTAACATATAAGAAACTGATAGCTAACAGTCTAGCCTCATCGACTTGCCAATCAATCAATGAGTAATTATTATGCAAGTTTTAATTCATCAAATAATCGTTCGGTAAATAATACACATCAGTGATGCTATCTTTCCTCAAATATGAACTAGATCAGTCAATCTATAGATTGAAACAAGTCATAGTCTAAGGCTATACCACAACTAGCCTAGAATCCAAAGTAATAATCCTCCACACATGCAATGATATTGATAAAGGCTCATATGAACTAACTAAATAGGATGAGCACTCACCGGTGTCTCATGAAGGAATACTGGTAAAAATATACTGGTAAAATATATTAAGTGGTCACATAAAATGATACAAGTAAGACACAAATAGCTATTGACAATGGTAAACAAGAATGTACATGAGAATAAACACTCACAGATATCATATTAAAAAATTTTAGTAGCATAATTACATAACTAAACAAAATCATTTATCATAAAATCCTTGTTTAACTAAAGGAGGAAAAGAACACTCACTTGAATTTGATCACAAGTCCAAAGCACTGAAATCCTAGGATCCCGATAAATCTACATTGTTCATTTCAATAAAAATTTTTAGAATTTTTAAAAGGATGTTCTACTTGAGAGTTATAAGGGGTTTTAATCTTGATTAATTGCTTTGGGGGTTAGAATATAGTCGGTATAGCAGTACGACCTTGAGAGTTATGGTAATCTTCAGGGGTTTTAATCTTGATTGATGTTCTACTTGAGAGTTATAAGGAGTTATAAGGATGTTCTACTTGAGAGTTATGAGAGTCATATAGCAGTACGGTATGATTTGACCTCTCTGGTAATTAGATTTAAGCAAATTCAGTTTCAAATACTATTTTTCAAAATATTAGAAATTACTGAAATTTTTCTGAATTAAATTGTAAATCTTCAAACCAATGTCGACTAGCGCCGCTGACCAATTCTCAGATGGAGTTAAAATTTACAGATTTTTAATTTACAAATGGAGTTAAAATTCTAGAAATAGCTTTTACATTATTTCTTAAAATCATATCTTTCTATATAAATTTATTTTCTGAGATTTTTCAGAATTTATCAAAAATCCGGCCGACCTGATGTAAACCGGTATCAACGGTGGATTTCAGGATTTTTATTTTGAAATTGGGACTAAATTTCTGAAAACTAATTTCACCAAATATCTTAAAATAATATTTATTATTTTTACAACTTTTAGAAAACTTTTGGAGTTACTTCATTTTTCGGGCTTTTCTAGAGTTTTTGGTGTTTTCTCAGATACCGAAATTTTATCCTGATATTTTACATTTCTCTTTTTTATTTTCTCTCTCCTCGCCAGACGTAAGACTTATCAAACATGGATTCGATCTTTAATATAGAGATTCTCTCCATTCTGCATTTAATGTTAATGTCCTTCAAAGTCAACCCGGATCAAGTCACCATGCCTTTTTGTCTCTTCTGTTAAATGCGATTCTCGCGTTTTTCTTTGGGATGATTTCATACCCACATCTGGGCAATTGGCAGACGCTGTTCTGAATTTTGAATGAGACATAAGTCTCATTTGTTTTGTGATGGCAAACTTGTAATAACTTTAACTACTACTTATATATATACACTCCCCTTTTTCCTTCTCTCTCTTTCATTTTCTTTCTTCCTCCTTCATTTTCAGCAACCAACGGCAGCAAGCCACAGCATCGTGTCCTCCTTGGCTGTTACCCTTGGCCACCAACTCCTCCCTCTTTCACTCTCCATCAACCCCCATCTTCTTCTCCATTTTACCAAGTTCAAGCAACCCACTTCCACCACCATCTTCTCCTTCTTTTTCTCCTTCTTCACCAAGAAACCTATTATCACCATTACTTTCTCCCCCATTTCCAGCACCACATACACCACTTTGACCATAAACAACCACACCAAGTTCTTCTCCTCGTTGTGCTCTTTCCAACAAACCTACTCGTCGCTCTCCGAAATAACATTTTTAAAATTCCAAAATCTCAAAGTCAACTAGACTTGCACCCTTGGTTTTTGGGTTTGGGGATGCCCCCTTGGGCTGCCGCCGAGCACCTCCGGCCGCCTCCGTCCAAGTCTCGGCCGGCCATCCCCCCTTTTCCTTTTTCTTTCTTTCCTTCCTTCCTTTTCCTTCTTTCCTTCTTTCTTTCTTTCCTTCCTTCCTTCTTTTCCTTCCTTTTTCCTTTCATTTTTTCAACCTTCCGTCTCTCTCACATCTTCCTGCCTCTTTTCTCTTGAGTTAAATTTCCAGAGACACGGAGCTAAACCCCGCCCCAAGCAATTTCTTAACGCGATCTTCGCATTTTGTTATCTAACGTAACCCTCGCGTTTTTGTATCAACGCGACTCAGAGCTCATGCCCCATGTCCGCGTTCTTTCTCATGGTATGACTTAAACGCGGGTCTCGAACCCCGCATTTGTGGTATCTGCATAATGCAACTCCCGGGTTTGCAACCCCGCGTCTTCATTCTCTTTCTTTCTGGTTCATTCTCTCTCCTCCTTTTTTAATATAATATTTAATATATTGAACGCTTTGACGCATTGGTTGCCTGAATTTTGATCTCCATGATTTCACGATGTCTTTCGAAGATTTAGGCGAGTGTTCTTGCTCTCTTTTTAGATTTTTCAGCTTCGTCGGGTTGACTTGTATTGTATTATATTCCTGACATGCTTGGATGTACCATGTTGTCACCTGTCACCTGCCTCTTATCATATTAATACTTGACTTATGATTATCACATTTACGGGAACCTTGTACATGTTATTTTGTATTTTATACAGTGACTTGAATTTATAGTCCTCATGTACTCTTGAACTTCTGAAATCCTGATCTTGTCATGCACTTGCTTTTCCCATAAATTGATAATTACATAATAAACTATAAAAAGGGATAACTTGCATAGGATCGGGGGAAACTTACAGCTATCAATATATGTTCATGCTTACAGTGGTACTAGGTATGTTGTGCAACTAAAAATTCGGGTCGGACCGTGGGCCTCCAAACGGCCGAGGAGAGTGCTGGCTTTCTCCTTCCTGATATCATCTTCATAAGGGCATTCTATAAGACCCTCATGTATGCCTTGCGGCGATTTCGAGCACCAGCAACGGAACGTCCTGAACCGTGGTCCCGGGCATGCACGGGACCCACTGTAAATATTGTTCGTTGATACCCCCGTTGGTTTTCAATAACAGCCTTGATTAACTCATATGTGAATGTATGTGTGCTAGGACGTTATTACACATACCTAGACATATAGGTAGAATGAGTATAAATATTAAAAATAGTAACAAAAGATTTATTCAAGCCTTATCACTTTCATTTTATGTATCCATCGCATGCTTACTATACATGCATACTCGACACAGTTCTTGATACTTATTACTGTTTGGTTATATCAACACACATATACTTATCTTTGCACGACACTTGACATTCACCTGAATATTTGTTGGGAGTTTCTGATTCCCTTGGACTTGTATGTTCAGGTTCTGAAGTTTGGATTGAAGTGGAGCCCTCCACCGAAGATCAAGGTTATCTCTCGGCGCAGGCTGACTAGTCCTAACTCCTTCTGTTCCTGAATCTTCCTGTAAGCTCGGAAGACTTCCTCTCAGCTCGTGAGCACTTTTTATATTGTACAAATTGTAATTCTTAATTTTGTACTGGCTGTGATATAATGTACATGTACTAATATATCACGCTTTGTGATAATTTTGTAATCCTTATGTTGGAATGTATATATGCTATGCACTTTCGTACTCTATTTCTTGCCTGTAATGATGCTTAATGTATATACATGAGGGTATTTACGACCTACGTATATACATAGCAGTAGCGTCTCCGTATCCGGCAGGGTAGGGCGTTACAGGTTGATATCAGAGCCCAGGCTCTCACACCTACAGTACAACCAAACAGCAAATTAATTGGATCTTAATTTGCAATTAGAATATATAAGTTTAGGTTATACATTCCAACTACAGTATACAAAGTTATCCATTCCTTCCTGATACTTCTTCCCTTGATTCCTAAAATCCCTCTATCTTTTGCTTTCACTCCTCTTTCCAGACATCTTTTACCAACATAGATATGGATAGAAGGACGGGACATTACAACTCCGGGCAATCACAGGATGGACCCGCAGGGAAATGTAGATATTCTAAGAGTTATCGAAAATATGTTGGAGAATCAACAAAGGTAGACATAACTCCTTCGGCAAGGATTGATAACAGCTCCTCAGGAATAGAGATCGGGCAACGTGTCAGACTTCAGGCGGTTGCAACCAGCAATATTTACAAGGGGAGAGAGACCACTAGATGCCGAGCAATGGCTAATCGACACCACAGATCTCTTGAAGGCAACACGGGTTCCAGAGGAAGATCAGGTAGAGGCCGCCAAGATCCAACTAAAGGATATGGCTAAAACCTGGTGGCTAGCTGAAGAAGCGAAACTGGATAAACCCATCACTTGAGACCAGTTCTCTAAGAGCAGTTATGATAGATTCTTTCCTACCACAGCTCAGAAGGAGATGGAAGAGCAGTTCATGCGACTCCAATAATGGAACTGATCTGTTGATGAATATGCTGCTGAGTTCTTAAGGCTGAGTCGTTTTCCTCTGTATATGGTAACCGACGAAGAGAAACGGGCAGCAGATATCAGCAGGGCTTACAAATAGATATTCAAGTCCTTTTGATTCCCCAACAGCTGAAAACATATTCCCAGGTCCTCACTGTTGCTCAAGAGGTGGAGCGAGGACTAGAGAAAAAGAATCTTGATCAGATAAAGAATCAGACCATGAAGAGGCCATTTTAGTAATAAGGCAAAGGAGGTCCAGTCAGAGCTACAAAAGTCCCAATGGTTAGAAGACCAATTCGATCAGCCCCTCTTTAGATAACCTGACCACTCCCTATATGTGATTATTGCCAGAGACAGGCCACACGTAGCAGGAGTGTCATAGGGCAACTGGATTATGCCTGGCGTGCGGATCTGGTGATCACATAGTAGAAGGTTGTCCCATAAGAGAACTGGGATGATGAATCGAACCCTACCGGCACCTCCAGTAGCCATTGGACAGAGGAACCTAGGGCCAGTGGTTAAGAGGACCTCTCTCCCTCCATAACAACAAATTTTTTGCCCGGCTCCAAGGGGAGGCAGAACAACAACAGGTCGTGGAAGGGGACGAGCCTACAACTTGATAGCGAAAGAGGCCCAAACTTCTGGAGAGGTGGTAACAGGTAAGATCATAGTGCACTCTAAACCTGTTTTAGCCCTCTTTGATTCGGCACTTCTCATTGTTACATATCAGATAGTTTCACTGCTTTTCACTCTATACCTGTTGAATATTTAGACCACCAGTGAGAGATTAGTACCGGAAATGGGGTAGTCATCTCCAGTAGAATTTGTACAGATTGTCCGGTGGAACTGTCTAACAGGACATTAGCAATGGATATGCTCGTGCTAGATACTAAAGGGTGCAACGTAATCTTAGGCATGACTTGGCTCAGAAAATACCATGCGGTTATTGATTGTCGAAACAAGAAAGTTATTTTTAAAATATCACTTCAGCCTGAGTTCCAATTTGAAGGAGAATATAAGCCTGCCAGGAAAAATATAGATGACTACTGCTGAGATCTAGAAAAAGGGAGTACCGGTTTGGAATGAGTTTCTGGAAGTATTTAAAGAGATCTCAGGATTTCACCCAACAGAGTAATTGAGTTCTCCATTGATATTATTTTGGGCACAGTCCTAATATCTAAAGCTCCATACAGAATGGCGCCCTCTGAGTTAGAAGTTCCAAAAAGGAAGCTACAGGAATATTCTGACAAGGGATTAATTAGACCGAGTACTTCACCATGGGGAGCTCCAATACTATTAGACAACAAGAAAGATGGTGGTAAGCGTTGTGTATAGACTACAGAGAATTAAACAAAGTTAGCAAAAAGAATAAGTATCCCTTACAAAGAATTGATGATCTTTTTGATCAACTTCATGGGCCCGAGTATTTTTGAAATTGGACTTGCAATCGGGTTATCATTAACTAAAAGTGAAGAAAGAAGATATTCTAAAGATAGCATTCAGAACTTGCTATGGTCATTACGAATTTCTAGTCATGCCCTTCGGAGTGACCAATGCTCCAACAGTCTTTATGGATTTGATGAACCGAGTCTTCTTTCCATATTTGGACCAGTTTATCATGGTGTTCATCGATGATATCTTGATATATTCTAAGAAAAATAGAGAGCATTCAGAACACTTGAGGATAGTACTACAGATTCTCGGCAGGAACAGTTGTATGCTAAGCAGAGCAAGTGTGAGTTCTGGTTAGACTGTATAGCTTTCTTGGGTAATATAGTTTTAAAAAAAGAAATTTCAGTTGATCCTAGCAAGATCCAGGCAGTAAAAGATTGACCAATCCCAAGGACAGTAGCAGAAATTAAAAGCTTTGTTGGATTAGCCGGATATTACAGGAGATTTGTCCAAGACTTCTCCAAAATCGCAGCCCCGTTAACAAAGCTCAACAGAAAAAGGAGAAAGGTATCTATGGAAAGAGGAATGTACTACAACATTCGAACAATTAAAAGAAAGATTGATTTCAGCTCCAATCTTGAAAACTCCCTCAAGAACGGAGGGATGGTTATATATAGTGATGCATCCGAAGAAGGCCTTGGATGTGTATTAATGCAGCATGTCATGTCATAGCTTATGCATCTAGGCAATTGAAACCACATAAGAGGAATTACCCAAACCATGACTTAGAACTGGCGGCGGTAATATTCGCGTTAAAGATCTGGAGGCACTATCTTCTGGGGGACAAAGTATTAATCTATATTGATCATAAGAGTCTTAAGTACATCTTCATACAGAAAGAATTAAACATGAGGCAGCGGCTTGAATTGATGGCCGACTATGACATAGACTTACAGTACCATCCTGGTAAGACAATACAATGCCAGATGCATTAAACAGAAGACCAGAGAACAAAGTACTATTACGACTTACTCAACAGAAGGAATTGCTTCGGGAAATCATAAAGTTAGACTTAATGCTAGTACAAGAGATTGATGAGTCAGGTCAGTTAATGACCTTCCAGATTCAACCAACCCTGATAAATGAAATTAAGGAAGCTTAAAAAGAAGACCCCAGATTACAAAATTCAGAGCTCAAGTATGTTTTCCATTGTATTTGCAAAGGGGAAAACTTACAAAAAAAAAAGTTTTGAGGAGCTAAATTACAAGTATTCTTAAAAAGATTACAAGTAGATCTCCTCAGAGATTCTGGAAAAGTGTGCCGATAGGAGTCTTGTCAGCGCGCGACCACTTTGTCCCTTTGACGATGCGTGCGATGAGATTCCCTTCTCGCCTGGTTCCAGGAATCAGAGAAAAGAAGGTTGGTAGAACCCTCTTGCTGCTTCTCAAAATCGCCTTCAATTAGGAATTCCTTCTCGCCTGGTTTCGGAGATTCCTTGAGAGGAAGGACGACGTTAGGGTATCAACACCCTGGATAGAGAAAGCAATTCTCTAAAAGATCTCTGAATTCGAGAGCACACGGTGCTTTTTGAAGAAGTCTCTGCTTGTGGAGTCTTCTCAGAAAATCTGGCCTTCTACGTGGTGTTTCTTCCCTTGTGCCCCTGGTGGGCTATTTATAGGGAGAGCAAGGGTATAATCGTCCCTTGAAAATATAGAAACGGATTGAATCGAATCTGTTTGAATCCGAAAAGTAGCCTTGCTGCGAGGCTATGATCAGCTTCTGCGAAGCTAGGATTGGCAGGTCGGTTGATCTTCTTGATCCTTTCCATATCGTTGGAGGATTTCCCCTAATCTTCTTACTCGTTTTAGGAGAGTCAAGAGATTGTGGCAATCAACTGCCAAATTAGATCTCTGATTTGATCTTGATTGGATTTGATCCGATTAGATCTGATCTCATCTGGAGATTTGATTGGTCAAAGGTTGACCATAGCAGACCAATGGCGGAGCTGCCCGCATTGAGCTCGTAGCAGAGCTGGAGACAGCTTCTGGCGAAGTCCGAAAGAAACCCTTTGGCAGAGCTGGAAGTCCTCTGTGACGAAGTTGCGAGTTAGCTTCTTGGCGAGGCTTTGGATGGCTTCGAGGCGAAGTCGAGTGATATTAGCCTTTCAGGCGAGGCTATCCCTTTGGGCTGATGTAATGCTACGTGCTAGCATCTTAGACCTGCTGAGGTCTGTTTAGAAATAATCCGGGTTCACTGTCTGCTTGCTGGATCAGTGGAGTCCAAGTTGCTTCCTTGTCCCTCGGAGATGGGTGAAAACTGGTCTTCAGCTCGTCTGTCACTTGTCTTTTGCAAATGTCAACAAGTTTAGACATTGTTTGGACCAATAAGAATCTCGTCTTTTTTAAGTATCAACAAGACCCCCTTCAAAGTTTTCAGAAGTCTGCAATGGCTCAGACTTTGAAATACTTTGAACTGCTTTGATTGGTGGTGTGTGGAGTATGAACGTCGCCATGATGGTTGAGTTCAGCTTCGCTATGGATCCTGCTTTGGGATGTAGACTCGCCTCTGAATTGCACAGAGGTTCGTGACTCTGAGTAGCTTCGCGTGCGGGTAGCTCCGCATCTGGGCTTCTGGAGATACGTTCGCCCTAAAGCGTTTGTCGCTTTCCCGAGGCCAACTGCCGTGGGCCGGTTACGAGGAGGATTACTCCTTTCTTCGTGCTGATCGAGGGAGATATTCTCCGATTTGCACGTTTCTGAGGGAGAATATTCCCTTTCTTCAAGGCGCCATGAGTGCCTTTATGAGGGAGACGTTTCTCCCTTTGCACGGTTCTAAGGGAAACCGTCCCTTTTCTCAAGGCGCAGTAAATGCCTTAAATGCGCTCGTGCTTCCACACTTGAGACGGCAGTGCTCAGGCCATGGGGCCTATAAATAGGACACTTGAGGTCCTCTGAAGAGAAGTGATCTGCTCTTCTTCTCTTCTCTTCTCTTGGTTGAGAGAGATACTCAGATCTCTGAACTAGTGGGATGCCCACTCTGGTCATTATCCGGCCAAGGACCGGTAAGTCTTGATCATTCAATGACTTCACTGATTTTAGGGAATTCATCTCCCTTAATTTAGCTTTGACAGCTGCTTCAGGGATTAGTTTCCCTTATTCTTCATCTTGCAATTGACTGGTCTGCAGAGAAGGATTTTGACATGGCTTCCCCAATGAAGGTATCATTCTGACTAGATCACAGAAGTATCATTGCATGTTAAGTCCGCTGCACAGGCAGAACTTGGGACCTGGTATATTCAAGGTTGAGCCAGTCTTGCCATATAGGTGAGGCTAAGACTGTGTCCCATAGGATCAGTCTGACTTAGCCATATAGGCGAGGCTAGGACTTGACATTTGCTGAGCTAGCCCATCACTGCTGTGCGAGCGAGGCTTATCCTCTGCTTCAACTGAAATCGGATTGCTTTGCTCCAAAGAATTCGGCTTTAGCGCTTTTGCAGTGTCTTCTGTGTTTAACTGCTAACTTTTTGCATTGCAGTGAGCTATGTTCGCCGATCTTGTGTCTTGATGAAAGAGACCGAAAAGTTGCCTTATGCTTCCCCGGTTAAAACTTTACTTTTAAGCAGGAAGAACAACTTGGGGCAGCCGATGTGTGTCCCAGAGGCTGTTGGCAGCCTTTTATCCGAGATGATTCGTTCTTAGGTGAGGTTGTTGGCCTCTTATCTGAGGTGATCCACTTCGGGAAAGCAGACATCACACCTGTGAGATCACTGACATCACTGCCAATTCCCATTATAGGTGATTTATCGTGTTGGCGGCGATAAGTTCATTGTCGATTTTCATCAAAGGTGATCCAGCTTCCTGGTGGCAAAATCTGCCATTATGTGGAAAATTATGGCCCTGTCCTTGTGGCAGAACTGGTCACGGCCTTTGTGCAGGAGGAAGGCCTTTCGTGTCCAGTTGGTGTGGTTTGGAAGCAGATAAAACCACTTGCATGTCTCTTGAGCAAATGATACAACTTTGATGTAGTATCAATGTACCTTTCCTTTTAAATTAATGAAAGTTCATTTTTTGCTCATCTAATTTTAGCCTGCCTTCATTGAGAATTTGGCCATAGCGGGGCTAAACTTTGTGCAGATTTAAGGACGGTCCTTTTTTGAATGAGCTTCGCATGATGCTGGCATATCGACGAACTGTGCCTTTAGTGGGCTAAGGCAATCTTTTTGGCGAAGTTCTTGATGAACTCGTGCGAAGTGCGCACTTTGGCTCATTGGCGAGGTTAAGCCTTAGTGGCTGAATCAGCGCTTCTCGGTAAGGCGCTTTAGGCGGCGTTTCAAATTAATTTGAAACGACAGCCTGTACTGTTTACGAGGCGTCGTCTCAGGCGCTATTTGGCCTATAAAAGCCCGATTGAGTTGAGAGAGAGTCATCATTTCTCTTTGAATTTTTCAGAGCACTTGACTCTTCTTCTTCTTTCGTCTTCAAGAATTCAAGAATTTCCATAGTTCTTCAATGGCGCCCAAGAGACGAGCGGGGAAAGAAGTGACAACTTGCGTAGCGGAAGGTCCCTCTCCTCCTCGGTCATCGAACGACCAATCGCCGGTAGGGATCTTTCCCTTTTGATTAGGGACTGTCGTCTCCCTTTTAAAGCCGATGTTTGGCTATCAGAACGATCAAACGTGATCTGTTTTTATTAGGGAATCCGTTTCCCTAAATTTCCCTTATTCTCTAGGACGGGGAACTAAGAACTGAACAGTTCTTATCTAAGCTTCTGTACGAAGCTATTGCTTGGGCGGTCTTCGTCCTGTTGAAGTACAGGATACGGGTCTGTCCCTTCGATCACGGCCGTCAAGAATGGTTTTTGACCATAATGCCCTTTTGATGAAGTTAGCCCTTAGGGCTATGATTGAGATTTTCCTGCACACAAAATACGGAATATTAGATTTAGAAAAAGGATGTGCAAGGTGCTCAATTCGAATCCGCGGTAGCAGTGGCTATGCGGGTCGTGATCCTCAGGGAGGGACTAGCGATGGAAGCTTTGTCAATAAGTTATCTCTAATGTTTTTATTAATTTAAAGTTAAGATAGAAAGAAAGAAGATGGAGAAAAAGAAGTGATATTTATAATGAAAGTAAGGAAAAGAATTTGGAAAGATGGAGATGGTGATCTAAACTAAAGAAATAAAAGAAAGAAAACTAAAAATTATATCTACCTTTTCTGTCTGCTTACCGTTGAACCATTGCGACGACTTACCTTTTCTTGGAAGGCGTACAAGTATGGCGTATAGGATCGTCCACCTTCACGATCTACACTACGAAAAGAAAATAATGGCAAGAGAAAGCTTGGTCATCTCCATAAGCCATCAAGGGCTCTTCTTCGGCTAGGCAGTCTCGAAGCAATCAGATCTCATGGTCCACTCAACATTTAGAGAGAAACAAATAGAAGAAAACAAGAACAAAAGAAGAAAACAATAAAAGAATAAAAACGAACCTCGAATCGATTTATTTAACAATGGAAGAAGAGCAAAACTTATACCGATTGTCACCCTCAGTACAAGTAGATCTCCTTCCTCCATGAAAACATCCTCTCCTCTCAGTTACAAAAATTACAAAAGAAAAATAAAAACCTAACCTAAACTACAAGTTAGCCTAAGAAACCCTAGAATCTGCTCTGGATTTTCTGTACGCCGTTCTTGGTTGCACTGCAGGGGTATTTATAGGTGCAGAAGGAAGTAGAGTCCCATAACAACTCCTCAACGAAAGCAGTTCCCCAGACTTATCCAATATGCCGCGGAAACGCGGCTTGGGCCGCGTTTCCGCGGCCAAGCAGTGTCGGCTGGCCACGCGCTTTGGTGCGTGGCCTCTCCTGGTCCGTCCATCTGGGCATTTGCTTCTAGAAGTTTGATCTTGGTTCTTTATCTTGGGATTTAGATATAACTTGGGAAGCAAGTTACCTAGATCCCAAATCTTTTATCCACGAATTTCCTTATCTTTGCACTCTCTTCTTTGGCTTTTATCCTCATCCTGCAAGTGTTTAGGGTTGAATAGAAGTCTATCCTTCCCTCCTCTTTTTGTATTTGCAACTCTTGCCCTTAGTCTTTGCAATTTTGGTAATTGATATTTGCAACTTTTACATTGGGCTTGAATATGGGCTTTTGGGCTTCTTTTTAGGCTTTATTTATTATTAAAATAAGAACTCAAGGCCTGCACACAATAAATAATAAAATATTAGTAAATGTGCAGAATTATATGAATAAATATGAAAATGTGATGGTAAATTTAATGATAAAAATGCACTTTTCACTACCAATCACACCCCCACACTTATCTTTTTGCTCGTCCTCGAGTAAAAATCAAAGAAAAAGAAGAAAAGAAAAATTAATCTAACCTAACTCACTTTCGTAGGAAACACGGTTGCACTTAGCATGTGCAACAAGCCGTTAAACCCCTAGGTTACCCTAGAGGACGAGTGTTGTCTCGTGAGGGTTTTCAGCGGATTACACCCACAAAATTCATAAAAAGGAAAATATTTGAAATACTTTTGAAAAGACTAAGTAGTCTATAAGTTTTAGGATTATCATTTTTATTCATTCTTTAAACTTTAGTCTTAATAAAGTCAATTGTTATTCATTTTAGGTAAGGGTCAAATTGAACTTCTAATATAGTCTTTTTCGTTACCAAAAATCATATGCATCCTTATGAATTTATACTAGGAATTCCTTAACTTGGACTCTCATGCCCCTTTATTATTTATTTATTTATATATACTTTTTTTTTTGATATGTATAACTCAACTAATTTTCTTTCGTGTAAGTATCAAGGCTTCTTGAGGCCCTCATACCTAACTAATTGACTATTAGATGTGTTAGTACATATATAAGTAATTTTTTCTTAATTTCCTAAGGCTTTCTAATCCACCCACGTAACGAACTTAAAGTCGATGACTCCCAAACCGGTTGGCTTTAGGGCACCAGGTGAGAAAACACCCCGCGGACTCAAATTCGAGTGAACTAGGCCCCAAAACTAAGGACTTTATTTTATTTATTCACCTTTAGGCATGAATACTTATGTATCCAGCTTAATTAGTGATTTCTTTTTATATATATATATATGAGGCACAAAGGTCTTCGTCTTAGAATCCTAGATATGTATTAGGTATGCAAATTTCATTAAGGTAAAAATCAAGACTAATTAATTATTCAATTTCTCCTCCTATACCTAAAATTTAAACAATTTATTTATTTTGACCAAGTTTTTAGAAATCCTAATCATGATTTTTCTAATCCTTAAAACTAACTTAGATTTCTTTCAAAAGATAAGTCAAAATATTGTCCTTTTAATAAGTTTTTTTATTTTTTTATTAGCAGATTTTTGTTAGTTTCTACCTATGTTAGTATGTTAGTAAGGCCCACCCCCACACTTATCTCATGCATTGTCCTCAATGTATGAATGAATGCATATATGCATGAAAAAGAACAAGGGAAGGCAGAAGTTACCTTAAGGTGGTGGTTCCGGTGGTGGTCTAATTGGGCCAAGCGTTGCTACCCAATCAAGATAATGTGGTAGTTCACGGGACCTACCTTTATTGTCCTCTTTTCTATTTACATGTTTACAGTCCCCAGTATGAATAGGATCATGGAAGATCCTCTCGTTAAACTTACTTCCTTTACATGACCAGTCCTGAAAAATCATCACAGAGTCATGGTCTATACATATGTCCAACAAAAGAATATGACTTGGTAGAATGGTTGACTTGGACTCAAGAATGATTGGTTCAGGAACGAATACTGACTCAGGAAAGAAACTTAAATCAAGTAAGGGTTCAGGAGTCGAGCTTATTTCAAGAAGTGTGTCCAAGTCAAGAAGTTGAAACTCAAGTCCACAATCATCTTCCCACAATGGAATGTGACTCAATATTGGTGATTCAAGTTCAGGAATGATAGGTGTGGGAATCAAATCTGACTCTAAAAGATTACCTAAGTCGGGTAACAAAACAGGAGTCAATATTGATTCGGGAATTTGAACTTGATCACAGATTTGAGAATCAAAGTCACATATCTCATTCGGTTCAATCTTATAAAAATGAGAACTTGCCAATTTGTCAATGGGACTTTCAAAAGTATGAAATTGGTCAAGTTCAATATGATGATCATCAAAAACGGGTGATTCAATTTCATGATCTATGGGTACGGGAATAAATGTTGGCTCAGAAAATTGGTCCAAATTGGGTAAGGATACCGGAGTCAACATAGATTCAAAAATGAAAACTGAATCGCAAAGTTGGGGATCGGGTTCACATTCACAATCTAATTCAATCTCATTGAAATTAAAACTAGCCAATTTGTCCAAGGATTGGGTTGAGCAAGTTCTATTGATCTGATGAAATTGAATTTTGATCAAGGTCTTCTAGACAGAATGATTCTTGGTTCCTATCAACTTGCTCAAGAATGTTGGAAAGTCTAGAAATTTGATCATTCATTATATGTAACGTCCCGATTTCACGGATACGGGGACGTCACTGCAACGTATATACGTGGGTCAGATTTGCCCCCACACATATACGCTAAGCATAAAAGTACAACAAGAAATCAGAGTACACACGAAGCGTGGTATTCATACATATGCCAACACAAGAAATACACATACAAAGTTATCACAGGATATTATAAAGTATTACACATTACATGTGTATTACATCATAACCAAGTCCAAAAGAGAAATACACAAGATATACACAAAAGCTCACGAGTAGGATGGAGATCCCGTGAGTCAAAAGAGGAGCCCGGCACGAAGGAAGAAGAGCTAGCCTGCCTGCTCACTAGCGGAAGCTCAATCTACAGTGGATGGCTCCACTACGATCCAAGCTTCGAAATCTGAATATGCAAATCCAAAGGGTCAAGACATATAATAGTAAACAACTATAGCCAAGTGGCTAAGAGACATGAATAAGGGTTAGAACACAAGTGTAGTATATGAAGACACGTATGGTATAATCATCATGGTACAGGAAATCCAAGTAAAACTGGTTGTGTGTAAAAGTGATTGTATACGCTTAGGTCACGGTCCCATGAGACTAGTACATCGAAGGAATAATCCAAACAAGGAAACCCTCATATATATACCTTTTGTCTCATGCCACCGAATATCCAAGCGTATATAATCAGAGTTGCAATTCGTATGATAGTAACAGGAATACAGAACAATAATGATCAGGGGTCCATAACACGTGTAACGGGAGTCATAACAGTAAAATATAACAGGAATCATCGTAGGTACACATAACAGAAACTATAACAGGAAACATAACTGACATCTATTGTTATTATTACTCGTCTGACTCATATATCTCGGCATGTGTCCAGGTGTGCACCCCAACACACATACATCCATATATAAGCGAGTCGAGGGTTGTTAACGGAAGCAGATGGAGAACTGACAGAGCTTCTTATAGTGGTTCACATACACCGGGGACCAGTTTGTTGGTCCAACGGTTCCCACCACCTGGGACCGGTTTGGAGGCCCAAAGTCCCCCTATATGTACTCATGTGGGCCCTAAGTCCCACTATAGTCGTCCGCCATATATATATATCATATCCATCACTATAAGCAAGGTATCATTCCGGCATCCATCACTTCCTCCCATACCCCATACAAGTTGTCCTTTTTATGATTTATTAACATAATTATCAGATTAAGGGAATGAGCAATATCATAACAGTAATACATAACAGTGATCAGTACATAACAGTAATCAGGTACTACATTCCCTTTATCGTGATAATTATAAGAATCGGTGTATCATGCTTGGTGTCAAGAGATAGCATGATAAGTGGTGATGTATATCTAACAAGCAACCAAACATATCAAAGAATTGATAATAGTCAGGGTAAGTCATGGCCTAACAAAAGGGTCTAGCAAATCAGGTGATATACATGTGTTAAAAGGAAACATAAAACTAACAAGTCTAAAGAATTGACAAGCGGTCGATAGTGTTAATGAACAAGTCATGAAATACTAGTTATGAAGCATGAACAGGAATAATATACCACACATGTATCAAGGGTAAGATACATAGTCAAGAAGGAAATCACAATACCAGACAGCCATAAGTTAGTCGACTAGGTTAGAATAGTAGTCGACTAATAGAAGGGTTAGTCGACTAGGAAAGTAGGGTGGTCGACTAATACTGTGTTCCAGAGAGTTTGGGTTTCTGTTTCAGGAAGAGTTAGTCGACTAGGTAAAATGGGTAGTCGACTAACACGGAACTACAAGTCGACTAACAGATACTTAAGTCGACTAAGTTTGAGATACAGAGAGTTGAGTTGGTTTCAGGAGTCGACTAGGGTCAAGGGTGTAGTCGACTAGGGGTTCCAAGTCGACTATAAAATTAGGATAAGTCGACTAGGGCCGAGAGTTGGTGTTTTTGGTTCAAGGAAAATTAGTCGACTAGGGGTCAAAATGTAGTCGACTAGGGGGTCTAGTCGACTGGTAAAATGGCTTAGTCGACTAAAACTGTGAAAATCAGAAAAGCTACGTTTCAACTAAAGTGGGTTAGTCGACTAGGTTCTAGGTTAAGTCGACTAATCCTGGGAAAACAGGATACAGAACAGATTTTATGGTGATTGTTTGATGGGCTAAAAACATGATTTTTATAGAACATATGTACATGAAATTGTCAACACAAATATACAAGGAAGTTGCCTAGTCTTGGTGAGTAAAGATACTCACTTCGAATGGTTATGTGAAGGTTCTACGAGTTCCGAATAATCGTTGTCGACGGCTATCACCAACTAGGTCCTTGGCGATGCTTCCGACGAAGTGAGATGCGATCCAAATCCAAGGGTTGTGGTAGCTTGAGAAGAAGATGAAGGCCTTGAGGTGTTCTTTGGAATTAGGGTTTGAGATGGAGATGGAGAAGGATTTTGTGAAGGTGAGGATTTTGTTGAAGTGAAGAAAAAGAAAAGAATTGCAAAGGAAAGGATTTATATAGGTTTTGATTTTTGTAAAGGAGATGTAATTATGTAGAAGGGAGGGGTTTAGTTGCAAAATAGGGGATGGGATGGGTGTCTCTCCTTGGCCACTTGGCCGGCCATGGGGAAGAGAGAGAGGGTTGCATTAATGGGGAAGGGTGTGGAGTTTGAGATATTTGTTGGAAAATTGGGATTTTGTAGAATTGTGGAAAATGGAAAATCCTTTAACTTAGCAAGGAAGGAAAGGAAAATAGAGAAAAGGAAAATGGAAAAGAATTGGATAAATGAAGATATTTTCTTGGTCTCCAAAAATGAAAATATCAGAAACACAGATTCCTGAGTTAAAGTCGAGCATGCGGGAAAATATTTCGGAAAATACCGAAATCGTCCGAGATTCAAGTATCTCGGAACGACTCGCAATTTTCACCAAAAATCAATAATAATATAAGAAGACTTAAAATGAAATCCTTTTTAAGAAATACTTTATAGTTTTAAATCTAAAAATCCCGGAATCAGTTACCTACCGACTCCGAAAGAATTTTCATAAAATCATAAAATTCTCAGAAAAAGAATGTAGATAGAAAATATGATTCTAAGCAATAAAGTCTAAAGGACCATCTAGAAATTTCTAACTGATTGTGAAATAAAAAATACTGGAATCAGTCTTCTACCGACTCCGGTGGAACATCCATAAATTCGTAAAATCTTCAGAAAAAGTATTTAAGTAAGAAATATAATTCTAGGAAGAAATGTCTAAAGAATCTTCTAGAAATTCTAAGCAGTTTACAAGATAAAAATTCGGGAATCGGTCAGCGGCACTGGTCGACACCGGTTTTGAAGAAATTCATTTTAATTCTAGAAAATTCCAGAAATTCACATAAAGTCTAATATATTAGAAAATGATATTTGAAATTGAAATTGGTCAAATACGGAAAGTAAATCGAAAAATACGATCGAAAAACTGAATACGCAATTAAGTACGTATTCCGGGAACGGGGTATTACAATCTACCCACCTTACAAAAAATTGCGTCCTCGCAATTTCGCTAAGGGGTAAATTGAACACAAAGGGGACAAGGGTGAAATCAAAGGATCCGAAAAATCAAAACAAGAATAAGATGAACACAGAAAGAACCGGGATGAACAATGATAGAATGATAAGGGAAACATATTTAGAATGATAACCAATTCAAATACAAGATCTAGGGTAGTGATTACCATGATATCCTAAGGCTCCTGCTCTGGATACTGGTCCTCCCACTCTGCTGCATCGCCTGAGGCCTCTACTGCCATGAGGTGAACTTGGCCCCTACCTTGGTCTGCTCTAGGCCTCAATCCTCTCTGCTGATGAGCATATTGCTGAGGCGGAAATGGAACTCTTCGATCCACGGGTTCAGGGTTCCTCCTCAGAGGCGGAGCTGGAAGTGCTGGGGCTGGAAGAGCTGGTCTGGCTGGTGTCATATGTCCAAACTTCCTGTGTGGGCAATCCCTTAGCATATGCCTCCCTGATCCACACACTACACACAATCCCTCAGCCACTCGACAATCGCTCTTATAGTGTCCGGGTCTGTGGCAATAATTGCATACAATCTGAGGAAGAGGAGATTGGAATGGTCTCTTCATCATCGGGCCATGGGTTGTCCCAACTGCATCTTCCTCATCCATTAACTGAAAAGGCCTCTTCTTGGCCTGGTTCCTTATCAAGTTCCCTTTCTTCTTCTCTAACCCACGCTCCACTTCTCGAGCTATGGTGAGAACTTCCGAATAAGTCTTCAGCTGTTGGGGCATCAAGAAAACTTGGATATCCATCTGTAGGCCCTGCTGGAATCTGCTCGCTCGCTTCTCCTCATCCGTTACCATGTACGGAGCAAAGCGACTAAGCCTCAGAAATTCCGCGGCATACTCATCCACGGACTTGTTCCACTGCTGGAGTCTAATGAACTGCTCCTCCATATCCTTCTGAGCAGTAGCAGGGAAGAACCTGCTGTAAAAACTCTTGGAGAACGTGTCCCAAGTGACAGGTCCCTCCAATCTGGCCTCCTCTGCAAGCCACCAAGTTCTGGCTATGTCTTTCAACTGAATCTTGGCAACCTCAACTTGGTTCTCCTTTGGAACACGGGCGGCGTTCAGTAGATCTGTAGTGTCCGTCAACCATTGCTCAGCATCTAATGGTTTCTCGCTTCCCGTGAATATAGCAGGCTGTAGTTTTCTGAAGTCCGATACATTCCCCGGCCTCTGTTCCTTTGGAGCTGCCAACTCCTGCCGGAGAAGTTCCGTCTGCTGCTGCTGGTTCTCCATCATAGTTTGAATGACCCTTAGGATATCCACATTCTCTCCTGTGGGTCCATTCGATGCTGATCCAGAGTTGCTGCGACCCGATCTCCTCTCCATACTAGGATGGCTAAAGATAACTGGAAGGAGTTTGGAAAAATGGAAGGAGTTTAGAATATGAGGGATGGAATCAAGAATAACTAGACAAATCAAGAAGGACTAGATAACTTTGTACATTATAGTTGGCATTAGCAAATTTCTAAAATTTGCTACTTGGTTGTACTTTAGGTTTGAGAGCCTAAGCTCTGATACCAACCTGTAACGCCCCGATTTCACGGATACGGGGACGTCACTGCAACGTATATACGTGGGTCAGATTTGCCCCCACACATATACGCTAAGCATAAAAGTACAACAAGAAATCAGAGTACACACGAAGCGTGGTATTCATACATATGCCAACACAAGAAATACACATACAAAGTTATCACAGGATATTATAAAGTATTACACATTACATGTGTATTACATCATAACCAAGTCCAAAAGAGAAATACACAAGATATACACAAAAGCTCACGAGTAGGATGGAGATCCCGTGAGTCAAAAGAGGAGCCCGGCACGAAGGAAGAAGAGCTAGCCTGCCTGCTCACTAGCGGAAGCTCAATCTACAGTGGATGGCTCCACTACGATCCAAGCTTCGAAATCTGAATATGCAAATCCAAAGGGTCAAGACATATAATAGTAAACAACTATAGCCAAGTGGCTAAGAGACATGAATAAGGGTTAGAACACAAGTGTAGTATATGAAGACACGTATGGTATAATCATCATGGTACAGGAAATCCAAGTAAAACTGGTTGTGTGTAAAAGTGATTGTATACGCTTAGGTCACGGTCCCATGAGACTAGTACATCGAAGGAATAATCCAAACAAGGAAACCCTCATATATATACCTTTTGTCTCATGCCACCGAATATCCAAGCGTATATAATCAGAGTTGCAATTCGTATGATAGTAACAGGAATACAGAACAATAATGATCAGGGGTCCATAACACGTGTAACGGGAGTCATAACAGTAAAATATAACAGGAATCATCGCAGGTACACATAACAGAAACTATAACAGGAAACATAACTGACATCTATTGTTATTATTACTCGTCTGACTCATATATCTCGGCATGTGTCCAGGTGTGCACCCCAACACACATACATCCATATATAAGCGAGTCGAGGGTTGTTAACGGAAGCAGATGGAGAACTGACAGAGCTTCTTATAGTGGTTCACATACACCGGGGACCAGTTTGTTGGTCCAACGGTTCCCACCACCTGGGACCGGTTTGGAGGCCCAAAGTCCCCCTATATGTACTCATGTGGGCCCTAAGTCCCACTATAGTCGTCCGCCATATATATATATCATATCCATCACTATAAGCAAGGTATCATTCCGGCATCCATCACTTCCTCCCATACCCCATACAAGTTGTCCTTTTATGATTTATTAACATAATTATCAGATTAAGGGAATGAGCAATATCATAACAGTAATACATAACAGTGATCAGTACATAACAGTAATCAGGTACTACATTCCCTTTATCGTGATAATTATAAGAATCGGTGTATCATGCTTGGTGTCAAGAGATAGCATGATAAGTGGTGATGTATATCTAACAAGCAACCAAACATATCAAAGAATTGATAATAGTCAGGGTAAGTCATGGCCTAACAAAAGGGTCTAGCAAATCAGGTGATATACATGTGTTAAAAGGAAACATAAAACTAACAAGTCTAAAGAATTGACAAGCGGTCGATAGTGTTAATGAACAAGTCATGAAATACTAGTTATGAAGCATGAACAGGAATAATATACCACACATGTATCAAGGGTAAGATACATAGTCAAGAAGGAAATCACAATACCAGACAGCCATAAGTTAGTCGACTAGGTTAGAATAGTAGTCGACTAATAGAAGGGTTAGTCGACTAGGAAAGTAGGGTGGTCGACTAATACTGTGTTCCAGAGAGTTTGGGTTTCTGTTTCAGGAAGAGTTAGTCGACTAGGTAAAATGGGTAGTCGACTAACAGGGAACTACAAGTCGACTAACAGATACTTAAGTCGACTAAGTTTGAGATACAGAGAGTTGAGTTGGTTTCAGGAGTCGACTAGGGTCAAGGGTGTAGTCGACTAGGGGTTCCAAGTCGACTATAAAATTAGGATAAGTCGACTAGGGCCGAGAGTTGGTGTTTTTGGTTCAAGGAAAATTAGTCGACTAGGGGTCAAAATGTAGTCGACTAGGGGGTCTAGTCGACTGGTAAAATGGCTTAGTCGACTAAAACTGTGAAAATCAGAAAAGCTACGTTTCAACTAAAGTGGGTTAGTCGACTAGGTTCTAGGTTAAGTCGACTAATCCTGGGAAAACAGGATACAGAACAGATTTTATGGTGATTGTTTGATGGGCTAAAAACATGATTTTTATAGAACATATGTACATGAAATTGTCAACACAAATATACAAGGAAGTTGCCTAGTCTTGGTGAGTAAAGATACTCACTTCGAATGGTTATGTGAAGGTTCTATGAGTTCCGAATAATCGTTGTCGACGGCTATCACCAACTAGGTCCTTGGCGATGCTTCCGACGAAGTGAGATGCGATCCAAATCCAAGGGTTGTGGTAGCTTGAGAAGAAGATGAAGGCCTTGAGGTGTTCTTTGGAATTAGGGTTTGAGATGGAGATGGAGAAGGATTTTGTGAAGGTGAGGATTTTGTTGAAGTGAAGAAAAAGAAAAGAATTGCAAAGGAAAGGATTTATATAGGTTTTGATTTTTGTAAAGGAGATGTAATTATGTAGAAGGGAGGGGTTTAGTTGCAAAATAGGGGATGGGATGGGTGTCTCTCCTTGGCCACTTGGCCGGCCATGGGGAAGAGAGAGAGGGTTGCATTAATGGGGAAGGGTGTGGAGTTTGAGATATTTGTTGGAAAATTGGGATTTTGTAGAATTGTGGAAAATGGAAAATCCTTTAACTTAGCAAGGAAGGAAAGGAAAATAGAGAAAAGGAAAATGGAAAAGAATTGGATAAATGAAGATATTTTCTTGGTCTCCAAAAATGAAAATATCAGAAACACAGATTCCTGAGTTAAAGTCGAGCATGCGGGAAAATATTTCGGAAAATACCGAAATCGTCCGAGATTCAAGTATCTCGGAACGACTCGCAATTTTCACCAAAAATCAATAATAATATAAGAAGACTTAAAATGAAATCCTTTTTAAGAAATACTTTATAGTTTTAAATCTAAAAATCCCGGAATCAGTTACCTACCGACTCCGAAAGAATTTTCATAAAATCATAAAATTCTCAGAAAAAGAATGTAGATAGAAAATATGATTCTAAGCAATAAAGTCTAAAGGACCATCTAGAAATTTCTAACTGATTGTGAAATAAAAAATACTGGAATCAGTCTTCTACCGACTCCAGTGGAACATCCATAAATTCGTAAAATCTTCAGAAAAAGTATTTAAGTAAGAAATATAATTCTAGGAAGAAATGTCTAAAGAATCTTCTAGAAATTCTAAGCAGTTTACAAGATAAAAATTCGGGAATCGGTCAGCGGCACTGGTCGACACCGGTTTTGAAGAAATTCATTTTAATTCTAGAAAATTCCAGAAATTCACATAAAGTCTAATATATTAGAAAATGATATTTGAAATTGAAATTGGTCAAATACGGAAAGTAAATCGAAAAATACGATCGAAAAACTGAATACGCAATTAAGTACGTATTCCGGGAACGGGGTATTACATTATATCTTGCAACCGATCCACTTTTTCTTCTAACCCATCGAATAGATCAATGGTGGACTGAAACCTTGGTGATGTGGGAAGAGACGTATATGAAGATAATGGTTGAACAGGTGGTTGACCATACGACTCAGGGTATTGAATCCCCATTGACTCTATGAAGAGTAGTGATGATTATTCCAATCTTTTTCATAGTATTGGGACTGGGGCATGTAATGATTCGGATAAGACCATTCTGGCACACTAGGTTAGTCAAAGTTATGATAAGCCGGGTTGGTAATATCCGAATAAGAGGTTTGTGTGTAATATGGATTCTCATTAAAGTTGAAAAATTGTTGTTATAGGCCATATCACACAAACACAAACAAAAGAAAAAAACAAACAAATAAGCAAACAAAAAAGAAAAAATTCTAACCTAAGTTAGGGTAGACCTATGACCTAGACGACTCCTAACTGGTTAGACTATCCACAGGAGGTAGGGTGTAGACTTTGACCATAAGTTAATCAGCCAGGTCAGGACAAGATTGGTGGGAGGTTTTCTGTCAAAGACGTTCCTTAATTAAATAACCACCAATCTTCGGGCTTTCGGCCCTCAATCCCCTTCCTAGACACTGATTTGGCAGGAGTCAAATTCCAACACCGTTCCCCCTTAGGATAATCTTCTAATTGAGTCCGAAATGTCCCTAGGGCCAACGTCTACTAATTTTTAGTTAGGCTTGGGTTAGTGAGTGAGGAGATTGTTTGTGGGCCAAGGAAGGGTGATGAAATCCCCACCTTATCTTATTTATAGGACAAGCCCTTAAATCAATTTAGTGCACGTGTAAAGCAATAGATTAGTATTCACTCAAAGCAGATAAATCAGCCAAGGGTGCTTCCTAGTCTATATGCAATGCGAACGTACCTTGTCTCCAGCACTCTTCAACAGAAATTAAAAAAAATAAATAGACACATGCTTAAGATGCAAGAGTCTAATTTTTTTTATTTTTCAACAAATGGGTTACTGTTAATTAATTAGCAGTGTACAAGTTTATCACAGAGCAAATTTTAACAAAGCAGTAAATCAGATTTGAAATTAGCAGCAACCTGCAGAAAACAGGGTGAGTAGTGAACTACTCAGGTCGCGGAAACGCGGCTTTTGCCGCGGAACCGCGGCTCTGTAGTAGGCCCTGTTGCTCTGCCTTCAAGGGCAGAGGCACAGAGTTGCTATATGTCCTTACTGCTTGTTAGTTTTCCTGTTCTCCAAACCTGTAAACAGAAAAAATAAAAGAATTAGTTATTTATTTTTTTATTTTTTAGTGAATACTTACCGTCCCTCCCTGGCAACGGCGCCAAATTTTTTATTGAGATTTTCCTGCACACAAAATACGGAATATTAGATTTAGAAAAAGGATGTGCAAGGTGCTCAATTCGAATCTGCGGTAGCAGTGGCTATGCGGGTCGTGATCCTCAGGGAGGGACTAGTGATGGAAGCTTTGTCAATAAATTATCTCTAATGTTTTTATTAATTTAAAATTAAGTTAGAAAGAAAGAAGATGGAGAAAAAGAAGTGATATTTACAATGAAAGTGAGGAAAAGAATTTGGAAAGATGGAGATGGTGATCTAAACTAAAGAAATAAAAGAAAGAAAACTAAAATTATACCTACCTTTTCTGTCTGCTTACCGTTGAACCGTTGCGACGACTTACCTTTTCTTGGAAGGCATACAAGTATGGCGTTGTTGACTGATTTTTCCTGCACACAAAAATTAGAATATTAGATTAAGAATAGATCGTGCGAGGAATCAGTTCTAATCCGCGGTAGCAGGGCTATGCGGGTCGTGATCCTCAGGGAGGGACTGCGATGGAAGCGTTAAGCAAGTTTCTCTAAAAATTTATCTTTTTTAGTTATTTTGTTAGTCACGATGGTATTTACAATGGGTGGTATTTACAGTGAAGTGGAAAAGAAGAATTTAAGAAGATGTGGATCTAAACTAAAGGAAGAAAAGAAAGAAAGATTACCTCTTCAGTCTGCTTACCGTTTGAACCGTTGCGATGATTTACCTTTTCTTAGAAGGCGTACAAGCATGGCATATAGGATCGTCCGCCTTCTTAACTATGGAATAAAAAGCAACTAGGGAATAAAAAGCAACTATGAAGACCTGTTCATCGCCATAGGCCATCAAGGTTCCTTCTTCGGCTAGGTATTCTCGAAGCAGTTGGATCTCATGGTGGGCAAGACATTAGAGAAAGAAACAATGTCATAAACCAAAAATAGAAAAACAATGATAGACAAAGATAGAGACACAATAAAATATAAAAATAACAAAACAAGCTTTGATTTGATTTAAACAATGGAGGAAAATTTACAACTTACACCGGCTGTCACCATCGGTACAAGAGGATCCCTTCCTCCATGAATGCAACATCTCCTCTCAGCTTTCACAAAAAGAAAATAAAAATTTACAATGGAATCTAACCTAAAACCTAAAAACCCTAGCTTTTGGCCCTTTGCTGGACGCTGGACGCTCTCTACGTTGCACTGCAGGAGATATTTATAGATGCAGAAGGCTACAGAGTCCCGGAAGAATCTGCCCACGAAATTTGGGATCAGGATCTTATCAAAGTGCCGCGGATTTGCGGCGGTTCCGCGGCACTTTTGTGGCTTCTGGACACGTGCTTTGGCGCGTGGCCTCTCCTGGTCCGTCCATGTGGGCGCCTGCTTCTAGAATTGTAATCCTGGCCTTTTAAATCTGGATTTTCGAGGTAACTTGGTAATCAAGTTACCCTTAATCCAGATTTCTTCAAATCTTCCTCCCACGAATTTTCTTCTTATCTTGGCCTTTTATTCTCATCCTGCAGGTGTTTAGGGTTGGATAGAAGTCTATCCTTCCCTAATTTCTGATTTTTGCAACTTTTAGCCCTTGTATCTGCATTTTGACTTCTTGTAATTGTGCTTTTTCACCTGGGCTTCAAACATGGGCTTGGATCTGGGCTTTTGGGCTCTTTAAGCTTTATTTATTGCTAAAATAACAATTCGAGGCCTGCACACAATAAATTACTAATTATTAATAAATGTGCAGAATTAAATGAATAAATATGAAAATGTGATGGTAAATATGATGATAAAAATGCACTTTTGACTACCAATCACACCCCCACACTTATCTTTTTGCTCGTCCTCGAGTAAAAACAAAGAAAAAGAAAAAGAAATGAAAAGTTAATCTAACCTAACTCACTTTCGTAGGAATCACGATTGCACTTAGCACGTGCAACAAGCCGTTAAACCTCTAGGTTACCCTAGAGGACGAGTGTTGTCTCGTGAGGGTTTTCAGCGGATTACACCCACAAAATCCATAAAAAGGAAAATATTTGAATTATTATTGAAGAGACTAAGTAGTCTATAAGTTTTAGGATTATCATTTTTATTCATTCTTCAAACCTGGTCTTTATAAAGTCAATTGTTATTCATTTTAGGTAAGGATTAAAATTGAATTTCTAATATAGTCTTTTTCGTTACCAAAAGTCATACGCACCCTTGTGAATCTAGGAATTCCTTAACTTGGACTCTCATGCCTCTTTATTATTTTTATAACATCATCTAATTTTCTTTCGTGTAAGTATCAAGGCTTCTTGAGGCCCTCATACCTAACTAATTGACTATTAGATGTGTTAATATATTTATTTTTTTTATTTTTTTTTTGGCATGTATAACTCATCTAATTTTCTTTCGTATAAGTATCAAGGCTTCTTGAGGCCCTTATACCTAACTAATTGATTATTAGATATGTTAATACATATATTATTTTTCTTAGTCTTCTTAGGCTTTCTAATCCACCCATGTAACGAATTTAAAGTCGGTGGCTCCCAAACCAGTCGGCTTTAGGGCACCAAGTGAGAAAACACCCCGCGGACTCAAATTCGAGTGAACTAGGCCCCAAAACTAAGGACTTTATTTTATTTACTCACCTTTAGGCATGCGTACTTATGCTTCTTGAGGCACATGTATCAGCTTAATTGGTGATTTTTTTTCTTTTTTTTTTATGAGGCACAAGGTCTTTGTCTTAGAATCCTAGATATGCATTTGGTATGCATATTTCATTAAGGTAAAAATCAAGACTAATTATTTATTCAATTTCTCTCCTATACCTAAAAATTAAACAATTTATTTATTTTGACCAAGTTTTTAGAAATCCTAATCGTGATTTTCCTAATCCTTAAAACTAACTTAGATTTCTTTCAAAAAATAAGTCAAAATACTTCCTTTTTATAACAAATTTTTTTTTTTTTTATTAGCAATTTTTTTTTTTTTAGTTTTTACCTATGTTAGTATGTTAGTAAAACCCACCCCCACACTTATCTCATGCATTGTCCTCAATGTATGAATGTACGCATGTATGCATGAAACAGAACAAGGGAAGGCAGAAAATTACCTTAGGGGGTGGTTCCGGTGGTGGTCTAATTGGGCCAAGCGTTGCTACCCAATCAAGATAATGTAGTAGTTGGTGAAACCCACTAGAAATTTTTCGTCTATAACCCACTAAAATGTATGTGTGATCATTTTTTAAAATTTCCACCCCATCAAATTTCCAAATTTCATAATAAATTTCAGAGTTAATTGTCTCAACCTCCTTGTCCCAAAATGGAGTATGAAAAGATGGAATTATTGACTTGGACATTATAGGTGCGGGAACGAATACCGACTCAGGGAAGATGCTCAAATCAAGTAAGGGCTCAGGAGTCGGGCTAGGTTCAAGAATTGGGTCCAAGTCAAGAAATTGAAACTCAAGTCCACAATCTTCTTCCCACAATGGAATGTGACCTAATATGGATGATATCTCTTTACTTCCAATATTAAGGAATTCTAGCTCATCGCCATACAATTCTTCAAAACTAAGGTCAACATCGTCCGTCAGAATTGTACAATCAATTTCAGAAGTAAAGAGATTGTGAGAATCTAGGTCAAGTTCAATATGATCATCTAAAATGGGTGATTCAATTTCATAATGAATTGGAATAGGATCCAATGTTGACTCGGGAAAAGTGAAATCAGGTGGAGACACTGGAGTCATTATTGGATCAGGAAATAAAATTGAATCATCAAGTGGAAGATCATGATCATATTCAAGCTCAAGTTCTAATTCAGGAAAGGAAAAACTTGCCAAGTTATCAAGAATTGGAGTTTCGGCAAGTTCACATGATGGTACTGAATTAGAATCTTGTTGTCCACAGCAACTTGGTTCGTCGGCTCTAAGTGAGTGGTCAATGAAAGCAGAAACGGCCGAACTGTGAGCATGTAAAGCTTGAACCATCAAATCTATGTCATGATCACGGGCTAATTGAGCCTCAGTCATGGCAGCTAGCATCTCTTTATAGTCGATAGGATCATCTTTTTCTGATTGGTCTTGAAAAGATGAAGTGTCATCATGATGAAATTGTGAGTCGGTGGACTCACGCATCATCCTATCTAAGATTGATGGTGATTGTTGCTTGGACTTATGCATACTTATCATTTCCCCAATAGATGGTAGTCTATTATGAATTGGTGGATCTAAGTATAAATCATTGAAAGAATGTGGACTAGATGGATATGGAGGACAATTTGGTTGAGAATTAGACTCGGGGGACTCGAAACCCCATGAATTCTGTGACGAGTTGAAATTATTATGGAAATTATAGTCATAAGATGGGGGGTGTGGGTTATATTCATTCGGATAAGACCATTCCGGCACACTAGATTGGTCAAAGTTAGGGTATGCCGGGTTGGTAATATCCGAATAATAGTTAGGGGTGTAATATGGATTAAAATTGGAATTATTCTTATATGCCATATCACACCAACACAAACACAACAAACAAAAAGAAAAATTCTAACCTAAGTTAGGGTAGACCTATGACCTAGACGACTCCTAACTGGTTAGACTGTCCACGGGAGGTAGGGTGTAGACTTTGACCACAAGTTAATCAGCCAGGTCGGGGCAAGAGTGGTGGGAGGTTTTCTGTCAAAGACGTTCCTTAATTAAATAACCACCACACTTCGGGCTTTCGGCCCTCAATCCCCTTCCTAGACACTGATTTGGCAGGAGTCAACTTCCAACACCGTTCCCCCTTAGGATAATCTCCTAATTGAGTCCGAGATGTCCCTAGGGCCAACGTCTACTAATTTTTAAGTTAGGCTTGGGTTAGTGAGTGCTCGGGATATGATTTTTGGGCTAAGGAAGGGTGATGAAATCCCCACCTTATCTTGTTAATGGGTTATGCCCTTAAGATGAATTAATGCAAGTGTACAAGATAAATAGATAAGAATCACTCAAAGCAGAAAATCAACCAAGAGATGAATCCTATTCTACATGCAATGCGTACGTACCTTGCTCCTCCAGCACTCTTCAACAGTAAATAAAAATAATTGAAAAGACACGTGCCTAATATGCAAACGTCTAATCAAATTTTTATTTTTAACAACCAATAATTTACTGTTGAATTATTAGCAATTTACAGGTGTATCACAGAACAAAACAAAATATATCAATAAGCAGTATTTTAATTTACAGAGACCTGCAAAAAATTCAGTGAGTAATTCACTGCAATTGCCGCGGATCCGCGGCTCTGGCCGCGTTTCCGCGGCAAAGTTGCAGGTCCTTGTGCTCTGCCTTCGAGGGCAGAGGCACAGGATAGCTATATGTCCACTGCTGCGATAAGTTTCTGTTTCCTGTTCTCCAAACCTGCAAACAGAAAAGAATAAAGAATTAGTTAAAAATTAAATTTTTTTATTTTAGAGATAACTTACCGTCCCTCCCCGGCAACGGCGCCAATTTGTTGACTGATTTTTCCTGCACACAAAAATTAGAATATTAGATTAAGAATAGATCGTGCGAGGAATCAGTTCTAATCCGCGGTAGCAGGGCTATGCGGGTCGTGATCCTCAGGGAGGGACTGCGATGGAAGCGTTAAGCAAGTTTCTCTAAAAATTTATCTTTTTTAGTTATTTTGTTAGTCACGATGGTATTTACAATGGGTGGTATTTACAGTGAAGTGGAAAAGAAGAATTTAGGAAGATGTGGATCTAAACTAAAGGAAGAAAAGAAAGAAAGATTACCTCTTCAGTCTGCTTACCGTTTGAACCGTTGCGATGATTTACCTTTTCTTAGAAGGCGTACAAGCATGGCATATAGGATCGTCCGCCTTCTTAACTATGGAATAAAAAGCAACTAGGGAATAAAAAGCAACTATGAAGACCTGTTCATCGCCATAGGCCATCAAGGTTCCTTCTTCGGCTAGGTATTCTCGAAGCAGTTGGATCTCATGGTGGGCAAGACATTAGAGAAAGAAACAATGTCATAAACCAAAAATAGAAAAATAATGATAGACAAAGATAGAGACACAATAAAATATAAAAATAACAAAACAAGCTTTGATTTGATTTAAACAATGGAGGAAAATTTACAACTTACACCGGCTGTCACCATCGGTACAAGAGGATCCCTTCCTCCATGAATGCAACATCTCCTCTCAGCTTTCACAAAAAGAAAATAAAAATTTACAATGGAATCTAACCTAAAACCTAAAAACCCTAGCTTTTGGCCCTTTGCTGGACGCTGGACGCTCTCTACGTTGCACTGCAGGAGATATTTATAGATGCAGAAGGCTACAGAGTCCCGGAAGAATCTGCCCACGAAATTTGGGATCAGGATCTTATCAAAGTGCCGCGGATTTGCGGCGGTTCCGCGGCACTTTTGTGGCTTCTGGCCACGTGCTTTGGCGCGTGGCCTCTCCTGGTCCGTCCATGTGGGCGCCTGCTTCTAGAATTGTAATCCTGGCCTTTTAAATCTGGATTTTCGAGTTAACTTGGTAATCAAGTTACCCTTAATCCAGATTTCTTCAAATCTTCCTCCCACGAATTTTCTTCTTATCTTGGCCTTTTATTCTCATCCTGCAGGTGTTTAGGGTTGGATAGAAGTCTATCCTTCCCTAATTTCTGATTTTTGCAACTTTTAGCCCTTGTATCTGCATTTTGACTTCTTGTAATTGCGCTTTTTCACCTGGGCTTCAAACATGGGCTTGGATCTGGGCTTTTGGGCTCTTTAAGCTTTATTTATTGCTAAAATAACAATTCGAGGCCTGCACACAATAAATTACTAATTATTAATAAATGTGCAGAATTAAATGAATAAATATGAAAATGTGATGGTAAATATGATGATAAAAATGCACTTTTGACTATCAATCAGGCGTATAGGATCGTCCACCTTCACGATCTACACTACGCAAAGAAAATAATGGCAAGAGAAAGCTTGTTCATCTCCATAAGCCATCAAGGGCTCTTCTTCGGCTAGGCAGTCTCGAAGCAATCAGATCTCATGGTCCACACAACATTAGAGAGAAACAAATAGAAGAAAACAAGAACAAAAGAAGAAAACAATAAAAGAATAAAAACGAACCTCGAATCGATTTATTTAACAATGGAAGAAGAGCAAAACTTACACCGATTGTCACCCTCGGTACAAGTAGATCTCCTTCCTCCATGAAAACATCCTCTCCTCTCAGTTACAAAAATTAGAAAAAAAAAATAAAACCTAACCTAAACTACAAGTTAGCCTAAGAAACCCTAGAATCTGCTCTGGATTTTCTGTACGCCGTTCTCGGTTGCACTACAGGGGTATTTATAGGTGCAGAAGGAAGTAGAGTCCCATAACAACTCCTCAACGAAAGCGGTTCCCCAGACTTATCCAATATGCCACAAAAACGCGGCTTGGGCCGCGTTTCCGCGGCCAAGCAGTGTCGGCTGGCCACGCGCTTTGGTGCGTGGCCTCTCCTGGTCCGTCCATCTGGGCGTTTGCTTCTGAAAGTTTGATCCTGGTTCTTTATCTTGGGATTTAGATATAACTTGGGAAGCAAGTTACCTAGATCCCAAATCTTTTATCCACGAATTTTCTTTTCTTTGCACTCTCTTCTTTGGCTTTTATCCTCATCCTGCAAGTGTTTAGGGTTGAATAGAAGTCTATCCTTCCCTCTTCTTTTTGTATTTGCAACTCTTGCCCTTAGTCTTTGCAATTTTGGCAATTGATATTTGCAACTTTTACATTGGGCTTGAATATGGGCTTTTGGGCTTCTTTTTAGGCTTTATTTATTATTAAAATAAGAACTCAAGGCCTGCACACAATAAATAATAAAATATTAGTAAATGTGCAGAATTATATGAATAAATATGAAAATGTGATGGTAAATTTAATGATAAAAATACACTTTTCACTACCAATTACACCCCCACACTTATCTTTTTGCTCGTCCTCGAGTAAAAATCAAAGAAAAAGAAAAGAAAAGAAAAATTAATCTAACCTAACTCACTTTCGTAGGAATCACGGTTGCACTTAGCATGTGCAACAAGCCGTTAAACCCCTAGGTTACCCTAGAGGACGAGTGTTGTCTCGTGAGGGTTTTCAGCGGATTACACCCACAAAATCCATAAAAAGGAAAATATTTGAAATACTTTTGAAAAGACTAAGTAGTCTATAAGTTTTAGGATTATCATTTTTATTCATTCTTTAAACTTTAGTCTTAATAAAGTCAATTGTTATTCATTTTAGGTAAGGGTCAAAATTGAACTTCTAATATAGTCTTTTTCGTTACCAAAAATCATATGCATCCTTATGAATTTATACTAGGAATTCCTTAACTTGGACTCTCATGCCCCTTTATTATTTATTTATTTATATATACTTTTTTTTTGATATGTATAACTCATCTAATTTTCTTTCGTGTAAGTATCAAGGCTTCTTGAGGCCCTCATACCTAACTAATTGACTATTAGATGTGTTAGTACATATATAAGTAATTTTTTCTTAATTTCCTTAGGCTTTCTAATCCACCCATGTAACGAACTTAAAGTCGATGACTCCCAAACCGGTTGGCTATAGGGCACCAGGTGAGAAAACACCCCGCGGACTCAAATTCGAGTGAACTAGGCCCCAAAACTAAGGACTTTATTTTATTTATTCACCTTTAGGCATGAATACTGATGTATCCAGCTTAATTAGTGATTTCTTTTTTTTTTATATATGAGGCACAAAGGTCTTTGTCTTAGAATCCTAGATATGTATTAGGTATGCAAATTTCATTAAGGTAAAAATCAAGACTAATTAATTATTCAATTTCTCCTCCTATAACTAAAATTTAAACAATTTATTTATTTTGACCAAGTTTTTAGAAATCCTAAATATGATTTTCCTAGTCCTTAAAACTAACTTAGATTTCTTTCAAAAGATAAGTCAAAATATTGTCCTTTTTATAAGTTTTTTTTTATTTTTTTATTAGCAGATTTTGTTAGTTTCTACCTATGTTAGTATGTTAGTAAGGCCTACCCCCACACTTATCTCATGCATTGTCCTCAATGTATGAATGAATGCATATATGCATGAAAAAGAACAAGGAAAGGCAGAAGTTACCTTAAGGTGGTGGTTCCGGTGGTGGTCTAATTGGGCCAAGCGTTGCTACCCAACAAAGATAATGTGGTAGTTCACGAGACCTACCTTTATTGACCTCTTTTCTATTTACATGTTTACAGTCCCCAGTATGAATAGGATCATGGAAGATCCTCTCGTTAAACTTACTTCCTTTACATGACCAGTCCTGGAAAATCATCACAGAGTCATGGTCTATACCTATGTCCAACAAAAGAATGTGACTTGGTAGAATGGTTGACTTGGACTCAAGAATGATAGGTTCAGGAACGAATACCGACTCAGGAAAGAAACTTAAATCAAGTAAGGGTTTAGGAGTCGAGCTTGTTTCAAGAAGTGTGTCCAAGTCAAGAAGTTGAAACTCAAGTCCACAATCATCTTACACAATGGAATGTGACTCAATATTGGTGATTCAAGTTCAGGAATGATAGGTGTGGGAATCAAATCTGACTCTAAAAGATTACCTAAGTCGGGTAACAAAACAGGAGTCAATATTGATTCGGGAATTTGAACTTGATCACAGATTTGAGAATCAAAGTCACATATCTCATTCGGTTCAATCTCATAAAAATGAGAACTTGCCAATTAGTCAATGAAACTTTCAAAAGTATGAAATTGGTCAAGTTCAATATGATGATCATCAAAAATGGGTGATTCAATTTCATGATCTATGGGTACGGGAATAAATATTGGCTCAGAAAATTGGTCCAAATTGGGTAAGGATACCGGAGTCAACATAGATTCGAAAATGGAAACTGAATCGTAAAGTTGGGGATCGGGTTCACATTCACAATCTAATTCAATCTCATTGAAATTAAAACTAGCCAATTTGTCCAAGAATTGGGGTTGAGCAAGTTCATATTGATGTGATGAAATTGAATTTTGATCAAGGTCTTCTAGACAGAATGATTCTTGGTTCCAATCAACCTGCTCAAGAATGTTGGAAAGTCTAGAAATTTGATCATTCATTATATCTTGCAACCGATCCACTTTTTCTTCTAACCCATCGAATAGATCAATGGTGGACTGAAACCTTGGTGATGTGGGAAGAGACGTATATGAAGATAATGGTTGAACAGGTGGTTGACCATACGGCTCAGGGGTATTGAATCCCCATTGACTCTGTGAAGAGTAGTGATGATTATTCCAATCTTTTTCATAGTATTGGGACTGGGGCATGTAATGATTCGGATAAGACCAATCTGGCACACTAGGTTGGTCAAAGTTATGATATGCCGGGTTGGTAATATCCGAATAAGAGGTTGGTGTGTAATATGGATTCTCATTAAAGTTGAAAAAATTGTTGTTATAGGCCATATCACACAAACACAAACAAAAGAAAAAAAACAAACAAATAAGCAAACAAAAAAGAAAAAATTCTAATCTAAGTTAGGGTAGACCTATGACCTAGACGACTCCTAACTGGTTAGACTATCCACAGGAGGTAGGGTGTAGACTTTGACTACAAGTTAATCAGCCAGGTCAGGGCAAGATTGGTGGGAGGTTTTCCGTCAAAGACGTTCCTTAATTAAATAACCACCAATCTTCGGGCTTTCGCCCTCAATCCCCTTCCTAGACACTGATTTGGCAGGAGTCAAATTCCAACACCGTTCCCCCTTAGGATAATCTCCTAATTGAGTCCGAAATGTCCCTAGGGCCAACGTCTACTAATTTTTAGTTAGGCTTGGGTTAGTGAGTGAGGAGATTGTTTGTGTGCCAAGGAAGGGTGGTGAAATCCCCACCTTATCTTATTTATAGGACAAGCCCTTAAATCAATTTAGTACACTTGTAAAGCAATAGATAAGTATTCACTCAAAGCAGATAAATCAGCCAAGGGTGCTTCCTAGTCTATATGCAATGCGAACGTACCTTGTCTCCAGCACTCTTCAATAGAAATTAAACAAAATAAATAGACACGTGCTTAAGATGCAAGAGTCTAATTTTTTTTTATTTTTCAACAAATGGGTTACTGTTAATTAATTAGCAGTGTACAAGTTTATCAAAGAGCAAATTTTAACAGAGCAGTAAATCAGATTTGAAAGTAGCAGCAACCTACAGAAAACAGGGTGAGTAGTGAACTACTCAGGCCGCTGAAACGCGACTTTTGCCGCGGAACCGCGGCTCTGTAGTAGGCCCTGTTGCTCTGCCTTCAAGGGCAGAGGCACAGAGTTGCTATATGTCCTTGCTGCTTGTTAGTTTTCCTGTTCACCAAACCTGTAAACAGAAAGAATAAAAGAATTAGTTATTTATTTTTTTTATTTTTAGAGAATACTTACCGTCCCTCCCCGGCAATGGCGCCAAATTTTTGATTGAGATTTTCCTGCACACAAAATACGGAATATTAGATTTAGAAAAAGGATGTGCAAGGTGCTCAATTCGAATCCGCGGTAGCAGTGGCTATGCGGGTCGTAATCCTCAGGGAGGGACTAGCGATGGAAGCTTTGTCAATAAGTTATCTCTAATGTTTTTATTAATTTAAAGTTAAGTTAGAAAGAAAGAAGATGGAGAAAAAGAAGTGATATTTACAATGAAAGTGAGGAAAAGAATTTGGAAAGATGGAGATGGTGATCAAAACTAAGAAATAAAAGAAAGAAAACTAAAAATTATACCTACCTTTTCTGTCTGCTTACCGTTGAACCGTTGCGACGACTTACCTTTTCTTAGAAGGCGTACAAGTATGGCGTATAGGATCGTCCACCTTCACGATCTACACTACGCAAAGAAAATAATGGCAAGAGAAAGCTTGTTCATCTCCATAAGCCATCAAGGGCTCTTCTTCGGCTAGGCAGTCTCGAAGCAATCAGATCTCATGGTCCACACAACATTAGAGAGAAACAAATAGAAGAAAACAAGAACAAAAGAAGAAAACAATAAAAGAATAAAAACGAACCTCGAATCGATTTATTTAACAATGGAAGAAGAGCAAAACTTACACCGATTGTCACCCTCAGTACAAGTAGATCTCCTTCCTCCATGAAAACATCCTCTCCTCTCAGTTACAAAAATTACAAAAGAAAAATAAAAACCTAACCTAAACTACAAGTTAGCCTAAGAAACCCTAGAATCTGCTCTGGATTTTCTGTACGCCGTTCTCGGTTGCACTGCAGGGGTTTTTATAGGTGCAGAAGGAAGTAGAGTCCCATAACAACTCCTCAACGAAAGCGGTTCCCCAGAGTTATCCAATATACCGCGAAAACGCGGCTTGGGCCGCGTTTTCGCGGCCAAGCAGTGTCAGCTGGCCACGCGCTTTGGTGCGTGGCCTATCCTGGTCCGTCCATCTGGGTGTTTGCTTCTGAAAGTTTGATCCTGGTTCTTTATCTTGGGATTTAGATATAACTTGGGAAGCAAGTTACCTAGATCCCAAATCTTTTATCCACGAATTTCCTTATCTTTTCACTCTCTTCTTTGGCTTTTATCCTCATCCTGCAAGTGTTTAGGGTTGAATAGAAGTCTATCCTTCCTTCCTCTTTTTGTATTTGCAACTCTTGCCCTTAGTCTTTGCAATTTTGGCAATTGATATTTGCAACTTTTACATTGGGTTGAATATGGGCTTTTGGGCTTCTTTTTAGGCTTTATTTATTATTAAAATAAGAACTCAAGGCCTGCACACAGTAAATAATAAAATATTAGTAAATGTGCAGAATTATATGAATAAATATGAAAATGTGATGGTAAATGTAATGATAAAAATGCACTTTTCACTACCAATCAGGCTATACCATTTTCTGCTTAAGCGAAGTTAATACTTTGGCATGCAGGCTTGTCCGCGAGATTAAGCTTTGCTCACCGGGCGAGACTATGCCTTGGTGAAATTTATGTCTTCATGTTCGCTTGGTTGGTGAACTAATCAAAGTTTGTTTTGTTCTTGCAGTGCACTATACTCCTGGTCCTTCAAACAGCCTATTCGGGATGACCAGGGGAGTTGATGGCAATATCAGCTTGCAATTTCAAGGGCAAGCTTCTCTGTTTAGCGAGCGAAGCTCCATCGTTCGGGACACGCTCATTCATAGTGGTGATCAATATACCACGAGGAGTATCCTGACCATAGCTCCTCTTGAAGACATTGACCGTCAAACTTATAGGAAGCCTGACTTCATGTTTGGGGACGCCGCGCCAGATCCTGATCACCAACTACATGCAGGAGAAGGGCAATAGATTTTCCGGTTGGACAATGAGAAGTTTTACCTTCCATCCAACAAGCGGCATTTTCTCTGTCTTCCTTCCAGTGTGTGACACAGGCTCGGAAGATGGCATGGGATGTAAGCCGAAATACTGACTCCGTCCACATAGGGAGATTGATGCTTCAGTCTCCTGGTTATGCAAGAGCGGGGCCTCCTTGTTGCATAATGGGTCTACATCCTTGGAATGTGTCGCGAGATATCCCAGTGGGAGAAAATCCTGCAGTGGCGTTGACCTTTGGCAACCAATTCTTCAAGGTTAATGGGAACTACCCGGCCACTGATTTCAGGGCTCCAGGCTGGATTCACCCTCCGAAGACGTGGTGGGGGGATTTAACTGTATACATCCTCGCTCATTTCGAGGAGGATTTGGAGAGGCTGAACCTCTATGAGGCCGTCAGGGCGACCTGCTATGGTATTGAGATGAACGTGGCGTGCTTCTATGCCATTTTTGAATTGTATTGCCCAGCTTCAGGGACCTTCTTCACCCCTGTTGGCGAATTGGGTATGGCCTTGCATGAGATGTGGGAAGTCTCTGCTCTGCCTTTTGGGTCTCTTCCTTATGAAGAATACTTCCCGTGCGAGATAGAATTGGCTCTTCTGGAGAAGCAGGAGCCTGCCTTGTTCGAGACCTACCAGGAGTTGATGTGCCACTTGTACATCTGCTCCAGTATGCATGGGGGCAGTAAGAGAACCTCCTGTAGCTTGAAGAGCTGGGGAGATTATTTATTCCCAGATATAGAGAATACTCCTGAAGCAGCTCACTGTGGAGTTGCTGATGAAGACATCTTTGACCGGATGCAAAAGCACTTCTAAAGGGATCTAGTTATGAAGGAAGACGATGGTCCCTATGTGCAGGGTGATGTCCTTCGAAGTTTCCATCATCAGGCTCGCAGGCCGATGTCCCGGAAGGCACTTCTGGCTGGTTTCTTAACAGTCTGGCTGAAGAGGTGCGTGGTGTCGTCTTCTTCGGGTGACGTCGTTCATCCGAATGTTTTGCTGCCCGCTGTTCGTTTGGTTCATGGTCGTCCTCTGGGACTTCTCTCGGCCATGGTGTGCTGTATCCAGAGAGGCCTTCGTGCATTGACGGAGGCTTTTTGCAGGCCACCAGCAACGAAGCATGGAAAGGGGGCCATTTTGCCTTGTGACGGACCCAATCCTAGGATAGGTCTGCCCTATACTTATCTGATGGCGTGGTTCGCCTTACATTGTCCTTTAATTGAAGCTGGAGAGGACCCCCCGCAAGATGTTCGAATGGCGCTCCTCCGCCGATTCGAAGGATGCTCATGGTAGAAAACTTACCTGGCTGAGGCCCGTAAATTAGTACGTCGCTATGACGTCTATAGTTTCTTCTGCTGTTTCTCCCGTATTCGGGGTGCAGGCTATGGGGAAGAGTTCAAAGATGTGGGGGAGGGGCATTCATCCCTGAGCCGGGGAGTTTTTGAGTGGCTGATCAGTATCTGGCCTTCACATCTATTATACCGGAGCGGGGATAGCTGCTACTTGGAGCCTTATGTCCCAAGTCGGTTTGCTCGATAGTTTGGATATGACCAACTGTACGTGAGCAACCCGAATCTCAATCTGGCTTTCATGGGGAGCCTTATTGATGGGGCCCGTGCCTGGCGATTCTTTACCGCAGGCGGTACTGGGGCGCGGCTGCTACGCCATTGAAGAGTCCCAATCTTCTAATGACCCTGTGCTTCTGTCAGTGGTATGCCACTTCCAACTCCACACCTCTCGAATTCAAGGTCAATAGTTCTGGTGTGAAGTTAATTTCTCAGCGGCTGAGACGGAAGGCTTCTGAGAAAAGGGAAGGCAAAAGGTTTCGCACCCCAGGTATAGAGGATTTTGTTGCTGTGGAAGACAGCGAGGCCTCAGATGCCGAGAGTCCTCGCTTCGAGGTGGGAGCGGGGGCTGAGACTCCTGCAACTGGCTCTGGTGTGATGGTGACAGCTCCCCCTCGTCGTGTAGAAGAAGTAGAGGAAGAGGATTCTGAAGTCCACTTCAAAAGAAAGCGGGAAGGTAGCTCTCGTAGGAAATCGTTGGCGAAGAAGCCCCGCCGCCAAGCTCCTACGATTGTCGTAGAGGGTTATCCCTCTATAGCGATTCCTCCTGCTGCCCCATTAGCGGCTGAACCGTCGGTTGCTGAACCGACTAGCGGTGAATTTGCTCCGGGTCTGGGTAAGATTAACCCCGTCCATATAATACGCCTTTTTGTGTGTTCCCATTGACTTACTATATGCTTTCTGATGCAGGGGCTGAGGCGGCTGGAGAGCAAGGGGAACATTATAATCCCCTATTTACTTATGGAACTGAAGCTGGTTCTTTTGCCCGTCCGGAGGAGTCCGGAGGTGATGTGGCCGACATTGGTCCCTCGGGCGCTGGGACTTCCAAAGGAAGCCCTGTAGCGTCGAGCTCTGTTGAATGGTCCACAGGAGATTCGGCGAGCGGGCCGGCTATTCGTGCTGATTCTGCCAAGAATTTTCCGATGGAGCCCCTGGAGACTGATGTGGCTGACGAGATGTTTGAGGCGACATCATCCTTTGGTACTGTCCTAACCTCTTGGCTTCTTTTGCATGTTGTGTCCCGACTAACCGCAGTCTTGTTACAGGTGTTCGGCCTCAAGATGCATCGGCTTTAAGAGAGCCAGAAGATTTCCCCGAAGGGTCAATGGGTGACATGAGCGCTTTGACCGCGGCGGATGCTGCTGTGCTGGATGCGCTGTACGGCAACCTGCCTTCTTATCGGCCCAAGTCGGCCGAAGGACTAGAGGTTGAAGGGGCAGCAGTTCCGGAGGTGTCCTCACTCCCGACTATATCAACGAGTAAGGTGCCGACAATTTCGCCAAGTGCGGAGCTAAGGGTGATTACAAGCCCTACTCCCCCAACTCTGGTGGTTGAGCCTGCTGTTCAGGAGATGGTTTCCAGCCCTACCTCAGCGATGGCTAGCGCACTGATTTCCATGAAGACTCCGCAAAGATCACTGACAATCTGTCCTGCTGTTGATGTTCCTATTGCCCTTCCACGATAGTGTCGACCAGGCTGGTGGATTTCTCTTAGGTTACCTCTCTACCAGAAGTGGCTGAGGTTGAGAACGATTATATAGGTGACCTCGTCGACAGCTTTTATAAAAGCTTAGGGCGAACTATCGACCTGGTTTTGAAGGGCTCGACTATGCCGTTCTCAAAGTTAAAGGTGGTCCTCTCCTGTGGCATCGAAAGTATTCGAGATTTTGAGGGGTATCACCAGGCTACTGCTTTGGAACTCCTGGTGGATGAATTTGAGAAGGATGTAGAGGAATGGCGCCGTCTCCACTGTTCGGACCTGGAGTCTTTAGTTGATGAGTGGTTCGCGCGTCTTGTCGCTCAAAAGCACGAGGCCCGGCTTGCCGCTCAAGAGGCTACTAAGGCTATCTCTTCTGACTTGAAATCTTTGGAAACAAGGCAAGCAGAGGTTGAAAATGCCATCGATGCCTCCACCAGTGCTCTTCTTGATGCTGAAGATAGGATTGCGAAGGCCAAGGAGATGATTAGGAAGGGAAACCTTCTCTTGTCCAAGGCTGAATCGGTGCGTCTTGAAGAAACTACGCAGCTTGAGCAGCTCAAGACTCAAAATGAAGAGCTCTCACAGCAGGGATTGTTACAGAAGGCAACTTTGGCGGAGGTTGAAGCTTGTCTGACCCAAGCAATGGATTTCAATGAGGCCGAGCTGAGGTCGCAAGCACTTGCCCAGGCTGCTGATGACAGGAGGACAAGGCTGGACTCCCTTGGAGAGCAGCTCAGATCTTACAGTGTGCACTTGTAGCTCCATGTATTTTATCCTTTTGGAATGAATGAAAATTTTTCTTTTGTCGAATCTCCAATCTTGTTCTTCTTTCTGAATTGCGATTCCAAATTGTATTGCAATTTCTTGAGAACAAAGTTCTTGTTGGGTTGGATAATGAGACTTGGCTATCTGTCAGTTCAGAGGTCGCGATGACATAACTGGTTGAGACGCCACCAAGCCCGAAACCGGTCCTTGTCGGATCGAAAGATGAGACCTATCTTTTGTAAATGTCGACAGGGCTCGAAATTGAGACTCAGCTGTCTTTTGGTTCAGAGGTCGCAATGACATAACTGATTGAGACGCCACCAAGCTCAAGGTAGGTGATACCCGTCTGTTGTAAATGCCAACGAGTATCGAGACCTGTCTTTTGTAAATGTCAACAGGGCTCGAGGTTGAGACTTAGATGTCTGCTGGTTCAGAGGTCGCAATGACATAACCGATTGAGACGCCACCAAGCTTCAAGGGTGGTGATACCCGTCTTTTGTAAATGTCAACGAGTATCGAGACCTGTCTTTTGTAAATGTCAACAGGGCTCGAGGTTGAGACTTGTCTTTTGTAAATGTCAACAAGCTCAAAATTGAGACTCGGTTGTCTGCTGGTTCAGAGGTCGCAATGACATAACCGATTGAGACGCCACCAAGCTTCAAGGGTGGTGATACCCGTCTTTTGTAAATGTCAACGAGTATCGAGACCTGTCTTTTGTAAATGTCAACAGGGCTCGGAATTGAGACTTGTCTTTTGTAAATGTCAACAAGCTCAAAATTGAGACTCGGCTGTCTGCTGGTTCAGAGGTCGCAATGACATAACCGAATGAGACGCCACCGAGCTCAAAGTTGGTGATACTTGTCTTTTGTAAATGTCAACAAGTATCGAGACCTGTCTTTTGTAAATGTCAACAGGGCTCGGAATTGAGACTTAGCTGTCCGCTGGTTCAGAGGTCGCAATGACATAACCAATTGAGACGCCACCAAGCTTCAAAAATTGGTGATACTTGTCTTTTGTAAATGTCAACAAGTATCGAGACCTGTCTTTTGTAAATGTCAACAGGGCTCAGAATTGAGACTTAGCTGTCTGCTGGTTCAGAGGTCGCAATGACATAACCAATTGAGACGCCACCAAGCTCAAAATTTGTGATGGAATTTGGGAAGGGGTCTCGTTTTCACGAGAGAATCACTGTCATAAGTTTAATGTTAACGTAACAGCGGAATATATTTGTGGCCTTACCATTCTATGGATGAGAATTGGTAAGTGACTTTGGAGGTCTCGTCCTCACGGGGAGAAATGAGGGAATTGCTGTCATAGGTTTAATGTTAACGTAACAATGAAATGTATATGTGGTCTTACCATTCTATGGATGAGAATTGGTAAGTGACTTTGGAGGTCTCGTCCTCACGGAGAGAAACGAGGGAATTGCTGTCATAGGTTTAATGTTAACGTAACAGCGGAATATATTTGTGGCCTTACCATTCTATGGATGAGAATTGGTAAGTGACTTTGGAGAGGGAATCAAATGGGAACGGGTCCCTTAGGATTTTTAGCAAACCCCCAGCTGTCAACGGGTTTGATATGCCTTTACCAACTACCATTTGAATTGGGCTAGCCATGCTATTCCCCTCAGCATGATGAGTTGTCGAGGACTTATATTGGGCTTAAAGGCCAACATTTTCCTTTATCCTTAATCGTTAAGGATGTCAGATTATCTGGTTAATATATGCATAACCTTGATTCTCCTTCGGGACAGCCAGTACGTGACTAGGTTCCCACTGGTTTACAGTTGTATTATCTAGCTTGGAGGAAGAGAAAGGCTCTCTTTGTGTGTATTTTGGACACGAAGATCTTGATCAGAGGTGTAATGTTAACTTGATCATGAGAAGAATCCTTGATTAAGGATAATACTTCTTTAAGAACTTGTCATTGATCGGCATCATGAGTAGGTCGCCATCTACAGTCACGAGGTGGTATGCTCCGTTTGAATATACTATTTCTATTACAAACGGTCCTTCCCATTTAGGCTGAAATTTGCCCTTGGTCTTGTGCGTCATAATCATTGGTCGTCTGACGGCTAAAACCAGCTCTCCTTTTTGGAAGACTCTCTGTTTGACCTTCTTATTGAAGGCTTTTGAGATTCGAGCCTGATATAGCTCAATATGTTGCTGCGCTTGTACTCGCTTCTCATCTAGGGCTTCGAGTTCTTGAAGACGCAACCGATCATTATCTTCTGATGTGATTTTAGTGGTCAGAGCTACTCACAATGACGGCATCTGGATTTCCAATGGGATGACTGCTTCGCACCCATATACCAGGAAAAAAGGCGTATTACCTGTCGGTGTTCGAACTGTGGTCCGGTAGGCCCAAAGACATTCACCAAGCTTTTCGTCCCAATCCCGCTTATTCGAGGAGACGAACTTCTTGAGTAGCTTGATGATCGTCTTGTTGAATGCTTCCGCTAAACCATTGGCGGCAGGATTATAGGCGGTTGAAGCCACATTCTGAATTCGGTATTTATCGCAGAACCGATATAATACTTGGATTATGAATTGGGGACCGTTGTCGTGGATGATCCGCCTAGGAACACCGAATCGATGGATGACATGGTGTTTGATGAAGTTAACCACATTAGAGGTTTTGACTTCAGCTAATGGTGTAGCTTCCACCCATTTTAAAAAGTAATCGGTTATTGCGAGGATGAACCGGTGACCTTTTGTCGAAGAGGGGCTGATTGGTCCTACGACATCTAATCCCCATGCTTCAAATGGCCATGAAGCAACAGTCGGGTGGAGCAACTCCGAAGGCTGGTGTATGAAGTCTGCATAGATCTGGCATGCTTTACACCTTCGTGCATATTGGATGGCGTCGGCTATCATGGTTGGCCAATAGTATCCAAGCCTATGCAACCTGTCTTTGAGTTTCGGACCTGGCTAATGAGCTCCGCAAATGCCATCGTGCGCTTCTTTAAGCGCTTCCTGTGCCTCTGAATGAGAAAGGCAACGGAGGAGAACACCGTCATATGAACGACGGTAAAGTGTCTTCAGAGTTGGATCGTAGTAGAATCGGAGAGACCTTCGTCTGATAAATGCCGCCTCCTTAGGATCGTCTGGAAGCAGAGCGTGCAAAGCATAGTCGATGAGAGGAAAGCGCCAGTCTCTTGGTTCAAGATCCGTGGAGACATTATAAACTTCTCGAGTTCTTAGCATGTGCTTGGAGCATACAAAATGTCGAGTTGTGACTGTGAGGTGATACTCGGTGTCGGCTGGCAAGGCTAGTGTCACAGCTAATGCAGCAAGGGCGTCTGCCTTGGTATTTTGAGATTGAGACACGTGCCCAATGTAGAAGCCTTCAAATAGGTTAGCTAATTCAATGGCTGTGTGGTAATAGGGTACCAAGTCTTCGTGGCGGACCTCGTATTTGCCTTTAATCTGATTGATGATCAGTTTTGAATCGCCATAGGCTTCAAGGTAGCGTACCCCCATTCCATGGGCAAGCTGAAGGCCGATGAGCAGGGCATTATATTCTGCTACATTATTGGAGCATGATTCCGTCAGAGAAAATGCTCTGGGAAGAACATGGTTCTGCAGGGAGATAAACACAACCCCCACTCCAGCGATAATCTTGCCTTTAGGGTCCATTCGCGATGCTCCATCGAAGAACATCTGCCACACTTCCTCTTCTGAGGTTGCATAAGACTCGAAGACTTCATCAGGGATATCTCCGTGAAGTTTTGAATGTTCCGAAACTGGATGAGCAGCCAAGAACTCTGCAAGGGCCTGGCCTTTAACCGCCTTCTGAGGGGTGAAAATCGTGTCGTATTGAGACAATAAAAGTGCCCACTTAGCCAATCTTGAATTCAATGATCCTGGCTTCGTCATAAGAAGATGCAATGGGTTTACTCTGGAGATGACATGTATGGTCTGGCCGACCAAATAATGTCGTGTCTTCTGAACAGCGAAGAAGAGAGCTAAACACTCTTTCTCGATAGGGTTGTAGCGAGATTCCGCTCCTATGAGAGTTCTGCTCAGATAATAAATGGCCTGCTCGTGGCCATTGTCGTCCTTTTGAGTGAGGAGGGCACCGAGGGAGTAGTCCATAGCTTTTACATAAAGTAAGAATGGTTTCCCTGATGTAGGGGCCACTAAGACTGGAGGCTTTGTGAGGTACCTCTTGATGTCTTCATAAGCTTCCTGACAAGCTTGATCCCATACGAAGGAAGCACCCTTTTTCATGAGTCGGGTGAACGGTTGACAGCGGCCTGAGAGATTTACAATGAATCTTCTGATATAAGCCAGCCTGCCTTGCAAGCCCCTGAGCTCTTTGAGGTTCCTTGGTGGATGCATGCTCTGGATGGCTTTGACTTTGTCTGGGTCAAGATGAATCCCTTTTGATGTGACAATAAACCCAAGGAACTTGCCACTTGACACTCCCAAGAAGGATTTTGTCGGGTTCATTTTCAGTTGATGAGCCCGCATTATGTCGAACATCGTTCTCAGGTCGCGAAGATGTTCATTCTTGTTACGGCTTTTGACGGCAATGTCGTCGACATAGCACTCCACCGTTTTTCGAAGATGATCGCAGAAGATCGTACTCATTGCCTGCTGGTAGGTTGCTCCGGCGTTCTTCAGTCCGAAGGGCATTACAGTGTAGCAGTATACGCCTAATGGTGTTCGGAACGAAGTATGCTTCTCGTCGTCGGGATACATCTTAATCTGGTTGTACCCTAAAAAGCCGTCCATGAAAGACATCCTTTCGAACCCGCAAGTGTTGTCAATCATGACGTCGGTGATGGGCAGTGGGAATTCGTCTTTAGGACAGGCCGTGTTGAGATCACGATAGTCGATGCAGATCCGTATTTTCTCATTTTTTTTGAGGACGGGGACAATGTTGGCTACCCAATCTGGATGTTGTTCCTCCCGGATGAAGCCACATGCAATGAGCTTGTGAACTTCGGCTTCAATAGCTTCCATAATGTTCGGGCGAAACCGACGTTGTTGCTGCTTGACTGGCTTGACGTCAGGTTTGATATTTAGACGGTGCATAGCGACCTGTGGATCAAGTCCGGGCATGTCTTCGTAGCTCCATGCGAAGACGTCTATATACTCTTTTATGAGCATTATCAATTCTTGCTTTTCTATAAGTGATAGGCTTTCACTTATAAAGATGGGCTTAGGGTAGTCTTGACTACCCAAGTTGACCTGCATCACCTTGTCTTCAGTAGGTGATTCGCGCAGTTCGAATCGCTTTTCCCACTGGAGGTTTAATTGCTGGGCCCATGGCTCCTCATCAATAGCTTCTGCGGGCTCCAATTGACTGCTTGAAGTCATATTGACAGTGAGGTCTTCGAACATTCCTCCTACACTGATATCCGAGTCCCACTCAGAGGATGAGGCCGAATGTGATGGAATTGATCCATCGTCCTTGGGTTGAACTGTTTTTGATGATGTGGGTGTAACATACCCTAACCCCCTGCGTGTACTATTATAGTAATTTGCAGGCTTCCCTTTTAGGGTAAAATTACGCATCAAGCTGCGCCTTCCTTTTCCAAAGTTCAGGCCCATTCCATGCTTCAAGTTATATCCCATTTTCTTCATAATGTGACGTGCCGGCTGCGCGTAATGGAAGAACTGTGAAGTATCTGAACCTGAACTTGAATCTGCAACTGTAGGTCCCCGTGGTTGGGTTCTACCGAAGATTATCGGTAACTGACCTTCTTTGGATGGCGGGATCACCAAAACGGCTCCTTTTGCGGATTCCATGGGCGTGCTGGCCGCACTCGGCTTATGTAAGGGCATGTGCAGAGAGCCATCCGTAATGGATTCAAACAGCCCAATACTCGCAGGATAATCGAAAGAAACATTGTCATTAATTACCCATTCACCTTCATCCTCTGAAGGAGTATTACATTGGGGATTATTGAGACATGCTATAATTGGTTCACCAATCAGAATGGCTGGCATGCCTGCTTCGGATTCTGAATCCGCTTCATTGTCACTTTCATCATCATCTGGCAATGGTTCTTTGGGTGTTTCACCGGCCTCTTGATACAGGAGAGCGTCAGTGAAGTAATTTTCTACCCCTTTGAATGGTTGCTTTTCAGCAAAGACAGTTCGCACTGTCGCGTCATCTTCGACATATTTGAAGCATTGGTGCAGGGTGGAGGGAACGATCTAGTTGGCATGGATCCATGGTCGTCCTAGCAGCAGGTGATGTGTCAGCGTCAATGACATAGCATGTCACTTCTGAATTTAGGCTCCCGATTCTGCAACGGAGTTGAATTTTCCCTAGTGGATGACTGCTCCCGGCGTTGAAACCGTATATTGTAGTAGTGGTTGCGGACAACCTGTACAGTGGTATGCCGAGGAAGTAAAGAAGCCTTTTGGGGATGATGCTGAGTGCGGACCCCGGGTCGACTTGTACTCTTTCAATGCACGTTGAGCCGATATATCCGGTGTAGTACAGAGGTCAATCGTGCTTGTTGTTGAAGAAGCATATCTTCCGCTGTGAATGTAATAGCGGGCACCTTTGATTGTGCATGATGACATTCTGGGCAAGGAGACTGAACGTCTTCGTTAGGGACCTCTGGTTGCATGTCAGGAATGATTCTGAATTAGCCAGCGCATCCCTGAGTGCTTCTCTTGTCTCTTTCGAGAGACAAAGGAGCTCGTGTATTGTGATACGAGCCGGGATATTAGCCAGCTGGGCTAATATATCAAACCGAAAGGGCGTGTCAAACCCTTGTCCTGGTGGTTTCTTCAACACGTGGTCGAATCGTACCTCCTTAGGCTTCTCTTTTCCTTGGTTGGGATTGGAGTGGATGCTGACATTGGTACTGATGTCGTTTGCCGTTGTATCTCATCAGTAGACTTTTCATACTGCCTCAAGTATGATTTTCCAGATCGGGTGCCCGTCTGTTTAGGCGTATCGGCTTGCGCCGTGCAAGCAAGCTTTTCTCCTTCTGAATCACTGAGGGAAGCCGATGTAAGATTGCCGTCGTCTGGCAGGATGGAGATGACATTGCAAGACTTGCCCTTTGAGTTGGGCTCCTTTGAATCCCGCTGTACGTCTTGGACGAGGTCTGGGTGTATCCACATGACTTCCCCTGTCTCCAATGTTAAGGGAACAAGACCCTTATTGTTTTGAGTTGTTGCTGAAGGATGTTTGACTTCCAACCGTGGCGCAGGGGCTGGATAGGTCCCGTCAGGAACTGTGACCTTTTGGGTGCTGCCGAACTCAAGAGTCACCATATTGGCAGTGACTTTCTTCTGCTCCGTCTTTAATGTCAGAACCCCGGCATCGATCAGGGCTTGTATTCTATCCTTGAGGACATAACACTTGTCAGTAGGATGGTGGATCATCCTGTGGTAGAGGTAGTATTTAGGGTCGTTTGTGCGCCCTATCTCATTGGGACGCCGAGCATCCGGCAGTTTCATTTTGTTCCCTTTGTGGAGCAGAAGGAATATCGTGACCACCTGATCGCCTTTGAAGGAATACTGCTTTGGAGGGAACTTAGGCTCCTGATTGTTGAAGCCACTCTTCTTGGCTTTCGACTGCACATCTCTGGATAACTCCACAGACATAGTCTCTTTGCCTTTAGCTTGAGAAGATTGCGGTAGGTCGCTACGCCCTTTGTTGTTCGTCCCCCACTTACCTCTAGGGGCAGATGGTTCGAACTTTTTAGCCGACTTCTCGGCTATCTCTGCTTGTTCGACCAACTCCTTCCAAATGTGGGCTTTGACAGCCCCCATGCGAACTTCCACCTGGTCTAAGAAGTTGTGTCTGCATGTCTGTAAGAGCATGGGTAATGGCATCCCTGCTGAGCACATCAAGGATAAATTTCTGAACCGTTCAATGTAGTCACGGATAGATTCGCCCTTCCTCTGCACAGGGGAGAGGAGCTTATTCATGGTCACTTCGGTATCGTCCTCATAGAAACGAGAGAGGAACCGAGTTTCTAGGTCGATCCAAGAGTTGATAGAGCCTGGGGGAAGACTTCGGAACCAGTCAAATGCCACCCCTTTAAGGTGCCTATGAACAGCCTAGCCATGATAGCGTCATTGCTTATAACATTACCAGTCTGAGACCGAAAATAATAGATGTGCTGATTTGGCGAGCTCTTCCCATCATAGGCATGCAACGTTGGTGGTTTGAACTTCGATGGATATGGCACTGAATCCCACTCCAGAGGATAAGGACGGACTGCCCCTACTTTCTTTAATTCATTCCTCTGAGCTAGGGATGCGATTTGAGCTTGGAGGCCCTTAAAGACTTCAGCGTCTAAGGAAGGACCCTCCTTGGATTTCTCCGGCTTTGGCTGCTCATTGCTGAGGTGTTCCTCCTCATCGTGATTGCTCCCGGCATCGTTGTCATTCCGATTGCTGAGGAGTCGAGCAAGCATCTGTTGAATATTATCCAAGGCTTCTTGCTGGGTTCTGGAAGTTTGCTCCTGAGCTTCTAGGCGCCGACGAAGGTCGTCGTTGACGTTATCAGCCATATTGACTGATGCTCTGTCTGTTCGCACCGAGCTAACTGTCGCCGAAGAGGCGTACCCACTATCTTCATCTTCTTCGTCCGATGATTAGAGTGATCTTCTGGGCTGTGACGAGGCTAGGGCCGTCGAGGAAGAAGGCTGCTCGTAACTGTAGGGTATTGCGACCCTAGATCTGGTGTTTCGGAAGACACCTTCATCATGCACCAAGACTTCGCCTAAGCCTAGACTGTAGTCTGGATCTGGGGACTCTCGTCCTCTTCCGGTCATGTTGACGGATGCGGAGGCTGGATCTCGTGAGGTGCTCCTTCTGCGATGCTTCGTAGAGAGATTACAGACAGCCGATCAAAGACCGTTCGTCGGCCTGGAGAAGTGGCAGGGATTGGTCCCAGCCGGCAATGGACTGAGTGGACGGTCACCAGCTGGCATCCCCTTTGTTGACAACAGGGGAAAGTAGTTCGGAAAGACACCGACTTTCGCTTGTTCGCCAAGAATTCCCGCAAGTCAGGCCCATGGGAGCCTACATAATCCTGTGGAGAAGCCTTTCTAAAGCGTACATAGGACGATGTTCCGTTCCTCTTATCCCTGCGGAAGGGATTAGCACTGAATAGTACTTCAGTTCTAGCTTCGCCAACAGGTGCGAGCTTAATGTTTGACGAACTGGAGAGCGGAGCACGCTGTGGTGCTTTACCCATTATGCCGCTGCAAAAGGGATTTGCCTTAGATAATACTCTGGCCCTAGCCTCGCGGCCATGGACGCAGTGAGTATGCTGTGGTACAGTAGCTTCGCTCATAAGAACGGTGCTGGCACAAGGCATTGCTGCTCTTGAATTGGGCGACGGTATGATTGCCGTCTTGACTTTATGATTGGAGCAGACAGGCATCTTGCCTTTTTCTTCGCGAGAGAGGCGCAGTTTAGGCGTAGCTACGCCTGAAGCTTCGGTTGGAGACTTCTGTTTAGGCTTCCATACCCGCCTTGACAGAGGAGACTTAGGTTCGCAAGGAACCTGATTAGCCACACGCGAGGCTGAGGGGTGTTGGCAGAATTCCGCTTCCGGTTTCTGCTTTGAAACCTTGGTCGTAGAAACCTTCCTATGCTTCCGTGCTCGAAGCATTGGGCCACCCCCAGAGAGGACTTCTTCAAATCTTTCTTGATCGAACTGAACCACCAAGTTCTCACAAGTAAAGGAATCAGACTGCGGACGTGCTTCTTTGTTGCGCCAAATAACCGCAGTAGGTTCGCAGAGAACCTTTTCTGTCTCCGCAGAGACTTTCCTTGAAGATTTAGCCAGAAAGGCTCTGGCTGTACCGGATTTTCTGAATTCAGAGTTAGACCCGAAGGTCTGTTCGTCGTATTGCGACACTTGATTCTCAGCGGTGGAGAATACAATCCCAAGCGGAGTCGCCATCTTGTTTTCCATTGTATTTGCAAAGGGAAAACTTACAAAAAAAAAAGGTTTGAGGAGCTAAATTACAAGTATTCTTAAAAAGATTACAAGTAGATCTCCTCAGAGATTCTAGAGAAGTGTGCCGATAGGAGTCTGGTCAGCGCGCGACCACTTTGTCCCTTTGACGATGCGAGCGATGAGATTCCCTTCTCGCCTGGTTCCGGGAATCAGAGAATAGAAGGTTGGTAGAGCCCTCTTGCTGCTTCTTGATTGGTCGCTAATGTTACATATTTAGTGTCATATTTCCATACTTATTTTAGAATAAAAGCCTGCATTGTCCTAATTAATTGTGTAATTTATTTGCAGGCCCAATCTTTAAGGAGTTGAAGAGAAATGAGCCCAAAGCCCACCAAAATTCTGAATTAAATCAGAATTAATTCGCACTAAGTAAATCAGGGCAAAATCAAGAGGTGGAAAACCAGTTGAGAAGAATCCTCTCAGAATCGATCGGTTAAAGCCAAGAATCCAAGGCCATTTCGTCAGAATCCGGGACTCAAACTGCAAAACCAACTCCAGATAAAGTCAGAAGGCCAAACCAGCCCGACCCACCAACAGGGTGTGGCCACCTGGCCACACCCTGGCCGCGGAAACGCGGCAAAAGCCGCGTTTCCGCGGCAATCTTGGGGAGTTAGGGGAGCGTTTGCTCCCCTGATCTCCCCGGGATCCTGGTTGTTGGGTTTATGCCTATAAAAGGCCTGTGCTTGCGCTGAAAATTGGACGCCAATGCAGAGTTAGGATTTAGACTAGTTTTTCATTTCTTAGTTTAGGTTTTTGTTTTTGTTTTTCATGTAATTGTAATTTTCATTGATGTAAATAAGAGGAGATCAGACTTTCATCGAAGAACAAGAATGAAGCTGGAGCTATAGTGATAATGGTGTAAGGTTTTCTTTCTTTTCTTTGATTGTTATGAAATCAAATCTTTGTTCTTTCTTTGTATGTACTTCTTTTTAGTTTTCTTCGTCTTCTTTTTTTCTACTTTACTCTTCTTTTGGTACAAATTGTCTTCCAAATGAGTCTAAAAGCATCGAAAGAGCCTTGCCTTTGCGAGTGCAACCGATAGCTCATGATGATGGAATTGTGAGTCTCTCTGTATCATTTCATACTTGAAGTAGTCTTGATGATGTAATGTGGAAGAGACCAAAAATCTAATCTTATGGGCTATGCGCTGAATGCCTCCACTTCAAGGTAAAATCGTCGCTAAGAACTCAAGGTAAGCTTTTGGTAAAAAGAAGGTAAGTACTTGTCTTTCTTTCTTTTCTTTTATTTCTTTAATGTAGATCACCACCTCATCCAAATCGTTTTCACTCTTCTTTCCCAAACTCATTTGTACATAGTCGCTTCTTTCATTTTCTGATGTTTTCCACTTTCTATTCTACCACTTTCTTCTTAACTTTAACATAACTTTCTTTTTCATTTTCTTAACTTAAAAACAGAGAAGAACTCTCGTTTCGTATTCATAAGATTTCAATAAAGAACGTAAACGCTTCTATCGCAAAACCCTCCTTGTGGATCACGACCCGCATAGCCACTTGCTATAGCGGAAGAATTGAGCACTTGCACATCTTCTTTCTTAAGTTCTATAATTCCGTATTTTGTGTGCAGGTTTTGCCTCAGTCAAATTTTGGCGCCGTTGCCGGGGAGGGTAACATGTTTTTTATTGAAATCTGAATTTTTTTTGAAAATTTTTTAAAACTGAATGAATTTTCTTCTCTGTTGCAGGTTACAGGGCAATCAAAGCAGGAAATTAATATTACAGTGACATACAAGTGGCCTTGGGCCTCTGCTCTAGAAAGCAGAGACCAAGGGCTCTCTGAATTGCCGCGTTTCCACGGGGCAATGAAGAGTTGACTACTAACAGCTTTTTGCAGGGCTGCTTAGTTTACAAAAATTCTAGTTTGCTACAATTCTTTATTTCCTATATGCCATCACATAAGCCTGCTAATAATCAACAGTAAAATGTTTGTTGCAAAAGTTAAAAATTGATTAGACGTTTACATTTTAGGCACGCGTTTTTTTCAATTCATTTATTTTTACTGTTGAAGAGTGCTGGAGCAAGGTACGTTCGCATTGCATGTAGAATAGGATTCATCTCTTGGTTGATTTTCATTGCTTTGAGTGATTCCTATTTACATATCTTGTACACTTGCACAAAATTATTTTAAGGGCACTAACCCATAACAAGATAAGGTGGGGATTTAATCACCCTTCCTTACCCCAAAAATCATATTCCAAGCACTCACTAACCCAAGCCTAACTAAAATTGAGTAGACGTTGGCCCTAGGGACATCTCGGATTCAATTAGGAGATTATCCTAAGGGGGAAAAATGTTGGAATCTGACTCTTGCAAAATCAGTGTCTAGGAAAGGGATTGAGGGCCGAAAGCCCGAAGGTTGGTGGTTATTTAATTAAGGAACGTCTTTGATGGAAAACCTCCCACCAACCTTGCCCTGACCTGGCTGATTAGCTTGTGGTCAAGGTCTGCATTGAACCTCCCGTGGACAGTCTAATCAGTTAGGAGTCGTCTAGGTCATAGGTCTACCCTAACTTAGTTAGAATTTTTTCCTTTTATTTGTTTGCTAATTTGTTTGTTTTTCTTTGTTTGTATTCTATTGTGTGATATGGCTTATAATAATAATTTTTCTAACTTTAATAATAATCTATATTACACAGCGAATTCTTTTTCAAATATTACCAACCCGGCATATCATAACTTTAACCAACCTAGTGTGCCGGATTGGTCTTATCCGAATGAATATAACCCATGCCCCCCATCGTATGACTATAATTTCCAGAATGATTTCAACTCTTCATAGAGTTAGTGGAGATTCACCTCCCCCGAGCATAATTATCAACCAACTTGTCCTCTTTCTCCACCTAGTCCACAATATTTTCAAGATTCATACTCAGTTCCACCCGTCCAAAATAGGAAACCATCAATTTTGGAAAGGAGTATGCGTGAGTCCAAACAACAATCACAAAATCTGATGGACTCACAATTTCACTACCACTTCCAAAACAACTCTTCATCTTTTCAACAAAACAATGAATCCGTCAACTATGAAAAGATGCTTGAAGCCATGACTCATGCTCAAAATGCTCGAAATCGTGACATAGATATGATGGTCGAATCTCTATATTCTCACCGTTGTTCTAATGTCACTAACCATTCTGTTAGAGCCAACGAGTCATGTAGTTTTGGAAATCAAGATTCTATTTTAGAACAACCATTTGAACTTGCCCAAACTCCAAATTTTGAAAAAGATATTGATAGTTTGGCAAGTTATTCCTTTCCTGAAATAGAACTTGAGAATGAATATGATCTTGAACCTCAACTTAGTGATTCAAATATTCTTCCTGATTCAATAATGACTCTGGTATCTTCACTTGACTTCAATCTTTTCCCGGAGTCAACATTGGATCATGTACCAATTCATAATGAAATTGAATCACTCATCTTTGAGGATCATATTGAACTTGACCAATTATATACTTTTGAAGATCCTATTGACAAATTGGCAAGTTCTCATTTTTATGATATTGAACTCAATGAGATATGTGACCTAGATTTTCAAATCTGTGATCCAGTTCAACTTTCTGAATCAATATTGACTCCTGTCTTGTTACCATACTTGAGTAATATTTTAGAGTCAGCTTTGATTCCTCCACCTATCATTCCTGAACTTGAATCACCCATATTAGATCACATTCCATTGTTGGAAAATACATGTGGACTTGAGTTTCAACTTCTTGACTTGGACCCAATTCCTGAACCTATTTCGACTCCTGAACCTTTACTTGACTTAAGTCACCTTCCTGAATCGGTATTGGTTCCTGTACTTCCTGAGTCCAAGTCAATCATTCTATCTTTTCATACTCCATTCTGGGACGAGGTGGTCGACAAATTTGACTCCGAAATTAGTTATGGAATATGGAAATTAGATGGGGTTAAATATTTAATAAAGATCCTTTATGGATACATCTTTTTAATGGGTTATATTAGAGAAATTGTTGGTGGGTTCCTCCGAACCCAAAGAAAAGTCGATTGGGCCGCATTTCGTGGACCAATCAGACCACCACCGGAACCACCACCATAAGGTAACATTTTCCTTCCCTTTCGTCTTTTTCATGCATCTATGCATTAATTCATACATTAAGGACAATGCATGAGATAGGTGTGGGGGAGGGTTTAACATAACTTTTCTTTTTGTTTTAAAAAAAAATTATTAACATTTTCTTTACTTTTAAAAACTTTTTGAAAAGTGAAACAATATTTTGACATATTTTGTTGTAAGCAATTAAGTTAATTTTAAGGAATAGGAAAATTCAAATTAGGATTTCTTATACTTGGTCAAAATAAGATTATTTGTTTGATTTTTAGAGTTAGGAAGATAATTTGTCAAAGTAATTTAGTCTTGATCTTTGCCTTGATGAAATATGCACACAAAATACACTTACACACTTAGGGTTTAAAACAGAGACTCTTATGCCTTATAAAAAGAAATATAAAAAAATAATAATAATAATAAGTCTAATTATTGATTAGCTAGGTGCTTTGGCCTAAGCAAGCCTTAGTATTTATGCAAAAGATAATTAGATAAGTTTGAAAAAAAAAGAAGAGATGTACCCTCTGATTAAGCTGGGTATTTATGCCTCATGAAGCATAAGTGTTCACGCCTAAAAGGGGTGCATCGTATATTAAAAAAAAAGTATCCTCTGATTAAGCTGGGTATTTATGCCTCATGAAGCATAAGTATTCACGCCTAAAAGGGGTACATCGTATAAATAAAAACCTTAATTTCATGGCCTTATCTGCTCGAGTGTTTAAGTCCTTAGGGTGTTTTCTCACCTGGTACCCTAAAACTGTCCGATTTGGGTGTCACCGATTGAATGCTCGTTACATGGGCAGATTAGAAAGCCTAATGAAATTGAGGAATAAATTTCACAAAAAATAAATAAATATAAGGCATGGGAGTTAATGTTGAAGACCCCTTAGTAAACTTCACAGTCACGATGGTGCATACGACTTAGGGTAAAGTAATAGACTAGATGAGAAGTACAATTTGACTCCTTACCTTGATTGATAACAAATTTTTGAATAGAGACTAAGTTTGGGAATGAAAATTAAGTTTTCCTATAACTTATAGATTGCTTAGATCTTACAATTATATTTCAAATATTTTTCTCTTTCAAAATGCTTTTCGAAAATACTAACTCTTTGTTTCCCTTTCTTTATGGATTTTGTGGGTGTAATCCGCTGAAAACCCTCACGAGACAAAACTCGTCCTCTAGGGGAAACCTAGAGGTTTAACGGCTTGTTGCACATGCTCAGTGCAATCGCGTGACCTGCGAAAGTGGTCTAATAATCCTTAGTATAGCTTAGTTGTTTTGCTCGAGGACGAGCAAAAGATAGGTATGGGGGTGTGATTGGTCGCTAATGTTGCATATTTAGTGTCATATTTTCATACTTATTTTAGAATAAAAGCCTGCATTGTCCTAATTAATTGTGTAATTTATTTGCAGGCCCAATCTTTAAGGAGTTGAAGAGAAATGAGCCCAAAGCCCACCAAAATTCTGAATTAAATCAGAATTAATTCGCACTAAGTAAATCAGGGCAAAATCAAGAGGTGAAAAACCGGTTGAGAAGAATCCTCTCAGAATCGATCGGTTAAAGCCAAAAATCCAAGGTCATTTCGTCAGAATCCGGGACTCAAACTGCAAAACCAACTCCAGATAAAGTCAGAAGGCCAAACCAGCACGACCCACCAACAGGGTGTGGCCACCTGGCCACACCTTGGCCGTGAAAACGCGGGAAAAGCCGCATTTTCGCGGCAATCTTGGGGAGTTAGGGGGAGCGTTTGCTCCCCCGATCTCCCCGGGATCCTGGTTGTTGGGTTTATGCCTATAAAAGGCCTGTACTTGCGCTGAAAATTGGACGCCAATGCAGAGTTAGGATTTAGACTAGTTTTTCATTTCTTAGTTTAGGTTTTTGTTTTTCTTTTTCATGTAATTGTAATTTTCATTGATGTAAATAAGAGGAGATCAGACTTTCATCGAATAACAAGAATGAAGCTGGAGCTATAGTGACAATGGTGTAAGGTTTTCTTTCTTTTCTTTGATTGTTATGAAATCAAATCTTTGTTCTTTCTTTGTATGTACTTCTTTTTAGTTTTCTTCGTCTTCTTCTTTTCTACTTTACTCTTCTTTTGGTACAAATTGTCTTCCAAATGAGTCTAAAAGCATCGAAAGAGCCTTGCCTTTGCGAGTGCCACCGATAGCTCATGACGATGGAATTGTGAGTCTCTCTGTATCATTTTATACTTGAAGTAGTCTTGATGATGTAATGTGGAAGAGACCAAAAATCTAATCTTATGGGCTATGCGCTGAATGCCTCCACTTCAAGGTAAAATCGTCGCTAAGAACTCGAGGTAAGCTTTTGGTAAAAAGAAGGTAAGTACTTGTCTTTCTTTCTTTTCTTTTATTTCTTTAATGTAGATCACCACCTCTTCCAAATTGTTTTCACTCTTCTTTCCCAAACTCATTTGTACATAGTCGCTTCTTTCATTTTCTAATTTTTTTCACTTTCTATTCTACCACTTTCTTCTTAACTTTAACATAACTTTCTTTTTCATTTTCTTAACTTAAAAACAGAGAAGAACTCTCGTTTTGTGTTCATAAGATTTCAATAAAGAACGTAAACGCTTCTATCGCAAAACCCTCCTTATGGATCACGACCCGCATAGCCACTTGCTATAGCAGAAGAATTGAGCACTTGCACATCTTCTTTTTTAAGTTCTATAATTCCGTATTTTGTGTGCAGGTTTTACCTCAATTACTTCTCAAAATTGCCTTCAATTAGGAATTCCTTCTCGCCTGGTTCCGGAGATTCCTTGAGAGGAAGGACGATGTTAGGGTATCAACACCCTGGATAGAGAAAGCAATTCTCTAAAAGATCTCTGAATTCGAGAGCACACGATGCTTTTTGAAGAAGTCTCTGCTTGTGGAGTCTTCTCAGAAAATTCGGCCTTCTACGTGGTGTTTCTTCCCTTGTGCCCCTGATGGCTATTTATAGGGAAAGCAAGGGTATAATCGTCCCTTAAAAATATAGAAACAGATTGAATCGAATCTGTTTGAATCCGGAAAGTAGCCTTGCTGCGAGGCTAAGATCAGCTTCTGCGAAGCTAGGATTGGCAGGTCGGTTGATCTTCTTGATCCTTTCCATATTGTTGGAGGATTTTCCCTGATCTTCTTACTCGTTTTAGGAGAGTCAAGAGATTGTGGCAATCAACTGCCAAATTAGATCTCTGATTTGATCTTGATTGGATTTGATTCGATTAAATCTGATCTCATCTGCAGATTTGATTGGTCAAAGGTTGACCATAGCAGACCAATGGCGGAGCTGCCCGCATTGAGCTCGTAGCGGAGCTGGAGACAGCTTCTGGCGAAGTCTGAAAGAAACCCTTTGGCGGAGCTGGAAGTCCTCTGTGGCAAAGTTGCGAGTTAGCTTCCTGGCGAGGCTTTGGATGGCTTCGAGGCGAAGTCGAGTGATATTAGCCTTTCAGGCGAGGCTATCCCTTTGGGCTCATGTAATGCTAAGTGCTAGCATCTTAGACCTACTGAGGTCTGTTTAGTAACAATCCGGGTTCACTGTCTGCTTGCTGGATCAATGGAGTCCAAGTTGGTTCCTTGTCCCTCGGAGATGGGTGAAAACTGGTCTTCAGCTCATCTATCACTTGTCTTTTGTAAATGTCAACAAGTTTAGACATTGTTCGGACCAATAAGAATCTTGTCTTTTCTAAGTGTCAACAAAGTAGAAGCTGGATTAAGGACAAATATCCGTATTCATTCGGATGGTGCACTTTATTTTGGTAACGAAATCTGTGTACCACAAGGGAAGTTCGGCAGAAAGTTTTGGCAGAGGCACACAATTTGGCTTATTCCATACACCCAGGGCAACTAAAATGTATCAAGACTTGAAGCAGAAGTTTTAGTGGAATGCCATGAAGAGAGAGATAGCCCAGTATGAGGTAAAGTGCTTGGTTTGTCAGCAAATAAAGATAGAACATCAGAGAACAGCTGGACTTCTACAACTATTACCGATACCTGAATGGAACTGGGAACATATCACCATGGATTTTGTTACAGCTCTACCCCGCAGTCCTAAGGGTAACAATGTAGTATGGGTAATCATTGATTACCTCACAAAAGCAGCTCACTTCCTACTCTTTAGAGTAAGTCAGTCAACAGAAGTTCTTGCAGATAAATATATAAAAGAAATAGTTCGTCTGCATGGAGTTCCAGTTAGCATCGTGTCAGATAGAGATATGAGATTTCGATCGCATTTCTGGGAAAGTCTCCAAGAAAATTTAGGAATTCGTCTGAAGTTCAGTACCTCATATCATCCCCCGACAGACGGGCAATCTGAACGAACTATCCAAATTCTTGAAGGCATGTTACGAGCCTGCATGATAGAATTTAAAGGGTCATGAGAAGACTATCTTCATTTGGTAGAATTCTCTTATAATAACAACTATCAGGCCAGTATCAAAATGGCTCCATTTGAAGCATTATATGGCAAAAATGCAGGTCGCCAATATGTGGGATGAAGTCGGCGAAAGAAGACTTATAGGACCAAATATTCTAGTTCAGACAATAGATAAAGTCAGAATTATCAGAGATCACCTCCGGACAGCACAGAGCCAACAGAAGAGTTGGGCTGACACTAATAGAAGACCGTTGTAATTTAGAACAGGTGATCATATATTTTTAAGGATATCACCAACCAAATGGGTAATCCGTTTCAGTACTCGCGAAAAACTTAGTCCGAGATACATCAGTCCATTTGAAATTTTGGATCGTGTGGGAGATGTGGCATACCGATTGGCATTACCACCATCATTAGAAGGGTACATAATGCATTCCATATATCACAGCTGAGGAAGCATGCCAAGGATGAGAGTCACGTTTTAGATCACTCAGAATTAGAACTACAACCAGATTTATCCTACTGATTGAAGCTAAACCTGCACATAAAAATAAAAAATTTCAGATTTAGAATGAAGATGTGTAAGTGCTCAATTCTTACCGCTATAGCAAGTGGCTATGCGGGTCGTGATCCACAAGGAGGGTTTTGCGATAGAAGCGTTTACGTTCTTTATTGAAATCGTTATGAAAACAAAACGAAAGTTCTTCTTTGTTTAAAGAAATAAAAATGAAAAAGAAAGTTATATTAAAGTTAGAAAGAAAATGAGAGATGAAGAAGGTGGAGAGAAATGGAGAATGACAGGGGAAAGAAAGTGACTATGTACAAATGAGTCGAAAAAGAAGTGGTTTGGAAGAGGTGATCATCTATACTAAAGAAATAAAAGAAAAGAAAGAAAGAAGAGTGAAGAAATACTTACCTAGATTGATTGATGACTTACCTGAAAACCTTTGCATGTTCTACCTTTGTTTTGGAGGCGTTCAACGCATAGATCATACGATCGAGCTCAGTCCCCGTGCGCATTATATCGTCAAGCCTTGCAAGAACGAAGTGATACGGATTGAGGAGGAGAACGTCTTCATGAACTATCGTTGGCACTCACATAACATCGTTATACTTGTGCTTTGGAATTCACTTGTAAACTCAACAAAAATAAACGAGGTAAAGTAGAAGAGGAAGACGAAAACAAAAGAGAATGAAAGTAAAGAAGAACATAAAAATGTTACCTTTTATTGCTTGAAACGATGGAAGAAAGGAGGAGGGTACATCTGGGTCACTCTCAACATATGCCTCTCTCTCTTACTTACATGAATCATCATCTAACCTAAGCTTACATACAATTTACATGAAAAGAAAAGAAAAACCTAAACTAGGAAATGAAAAAACAGACTAAATCCTATCTCTGCATGGTCGTCCATTTTCAGCACAAAGAATGGCCTTTTATAGGCAGAAAACCCATTAAGCAGGATCCCGGGGAGGTCGGGGGAGCAAACGCTCCCCCTAACTCCCCAACCATGCCGCGGAAACGTGGCTTTGGCCGCGTTTCCGCGACCAGGGTGTGGCCAGGTGGCCACACCCTGTTGGTGGGTCTCCCCGGCGTCTCGTTCTGTCTTTATCTGGGGTTAGATTTGCAGTTTGGCTCCGACATTTTGAAGAAATAGCCGTTGATCTTTGCTTCAACCGATCGATTCTGAGAGGATTCTTCTCAACCAGTTTTCAGCCTCTTGATTTTGCCCTGATTCAGTGAGTGCGAATTAATTCTGATTTAATTCAGAATTTTGGTGGGCTTTGGGCTCATTTCTCTTTATCTCCTTAAAGATTGGGCCTACAAATAAATCAAACAATTAATTAGGACAATGCAGGCTTTTATTCTATAATAAGTATGGACATATGATAATAAATATGCAACATTAGCGACCAATCACACCCCCATACCTATCTTTTGCTCGTCCTCGAGCAAAACAACTAAACTATACTAAGGATTATTAGACCACTTTCGCAGGTCGCGCGATTGCACTGAGCATGTGCAACAAGCCGTTAAACCTCTAGGTTTCCCCTAGAGGACGAGTTTTGTCTCGTGATGGTTTTCAGCAGATTGCACCCACAAAATCCATAAAGAAAGAGAAATAAAGAGTTAGTATTTTCGAAAGCATTTTGAAAGAGAAAAATATTTGAAATATAATTGTAAGATCTAAGCAATCTATAAGTTATAGGAAAACTGAATTTTTCATTCCCAAACTTAGTCTCTATTCAGAAATTTGTTATCAATTAAAGTAAGGAGTCAAATTGTACTTCTCATCTAGTCTACTACTTTACCCTAAGTCATATGCACTTGTGACTGTGAAAATTTTGACTAAGGGTTCATTAACTCTAACTCTTATGCCTTATTTATTTATATATATATATATATTTTGGTGGTATTATTCCTTAGTTTAGGCTTTCTAATCTGCCCATGTAACGAGCCTTTAATCGATGACTCCCAAACCAGACGGTCTTAGGGCACCAGGTGAGAAGACACCCCAAGGACTTAAGGACTCGAGCAAACAAGGCCACAAAACTAAGGATTTTATTATATGAACCACTTTTAGGCGTGAATACTTATGCTTTGTTAGGCACAAATACCTAGCTTAATCAGAGGAAATTTTTTCTCAAACTTATCTAATCATCTTTCGCATAAATACTAAGGCTTGCTTAGGCCAAAGCACCTAGCTAATCAATAATTAGATTTGTTTATTTTTTTTCTTTTTTCAAACTTATCTAATTATCTTTCGCATAAATACTAAGGCTTGCTTAGGCCAAAGCACCTAGGTAATCAATAATTAGATTTGTTTATCTTTTTTTTTATAAGGCATAAGAATCTTTGTTTTTGAACCCTAAGTGTGTAAGTGTATGAAATGTGCATATTTCATCAAGGTAAAGATCAAGACTAAATTACTTTGACAAATTTTCTTCCTATCCTTAAAAATCAAACAAATAATCTTATTTTGACCAAGTATAAGAAATCCTAATTTGGATTTTCCTATTCCTTAAAATTAACTTAATTTCTTACAAAAAATATGTCAAAATATTGTTTCCATTTTCAAAAAGTTTTTTTTTTAAAGTAAAGAAAAATATTTATTTTTTATTTTTTTTATTTTTTTAAACAAAAAGAAAAGTTATGTTAGACCCTCCCCCACACCTATCTCATGCATTGTCCTCAATGTATGAATTAATGCATAGATGCATGAAAAAGACGAAAGGGAAGGAAAATGTTACCTTATGGTGGTAGTTCCGGTGGTGGTCTGATTGGTCCACGAAATGCGGCCCAATCAACTTTTCTTTGGGTTCGGAGGAACCACCAACAATTTCTCTAATATAACTCATTAAAAAGATGTATCCATAAAGGATCTTTATTAAATATTTAACCCCATCTAATTTCCATATTCCATAACTAATTTCGGAGTCAAATTTGTCAACCACCTCGTCCCAGAATGGAGTATGAAATGATGGAATGGTTGACTTGGACTCAGGAAGGACAGGAACTAATACCGACTCAGGAAGGTGACTTAAGTCAAGTAAAGGTTCAGGAGTCGAAATTGGTTCAAGAAGCGGGTCCAAGTCAAGAAGTTGAAACTCAAGTCCACATGTATTTTCTAACAATGGGATGTGACCTAATATGGGTGATTCAAGTTCAGGAATGATAGGTGGAGGAATCAAAACTGACTCTAAAATATTACTCAAGTTTGGTAACAAAACAGGAGTCAATATTGATTCAGAAAGTTGAACTGGATCACAGATTTGAGAATCTAGGTCACATATCTCATTGAGTTCAATATCAAAAAATTGAGAACTTGCCAATTTGTCAATAGGATTTTCAAAATTGTATAATTGGTCAAGTTTAATATGATCCTTAAAGATGGGGGATTCAATTTCATGATGAATAGGCATAGGATCCAACGTTGACTCAGGGAAAAGATCAAAAATCAGGTGAAGATACCGGAGTCATAATCGAATCAGGAAGTAGAATTGAATCACTCAGTTGGGGTTCAGGATCATATTCATTTTCAAGTTCTATTTCAGGAAAAGGATAACTTGCTAAACTGTCAATATCTTTTTCAAAATTTAGAGTTTGGGCAAGTTCAAATGGTTGTTCTGAAATGGAATCTTGATTTCCAAAACAACAGGACTCTTTGGCTCTAACAGAATGGTTAGTGACATCAGAACTGGTCCAACGGTGAGAATGTAGAGATTCGACCATCATATCTATGTCACGATTACGAGTGTTTTGAGCCTGAGTCATGGCTTCAAGCATCTTTTCATAGTTGATAGGTTCATTGTTTTGATGAAAAGATGAAGAATTGTCTTAGAAGTGGTAGTGAAATTGTGAGTCCATCAGATTTTGGGATTTGTGTTTGGACTCACGCATACTCATTTCCAAAATTGATGGTTCCTTATTTTGGACGGGTGGAACTGAGTATGAATCTTGAAAATATTGTGGACTAGGTGGAGAAGGAGGACAAGTTGGTTGATAATTATGCTCGGGGGAGGTGAATCCCCACTGACTCTGTGAAGAGTTGAAATCATTCTGGAAATTATAGTCATATGATGGGGGGGATGGGTTATATTCATTCGGATAAGACCAATCCGGCACACTAGGTTGGTTAAAGTCATGATACACCGGGTTGGTAATATCCGAAAATGAACTCAGTGTGTAATATGGATTATTATTAAAGTTGAAAAAATTATTATTATAAGCCATATCACACAATAGAATACAAAAAAAGAAAGAAAAAAAACAAATAAGCAAACAATAAATAAAAAGAGAAAATTCTAACTAAGTTAGCGTAGACCTATGACCTAGATGACTCCTAACTGATTAGACTGTCCACGGGAGGTCTAATGCAGACTTTGACCACAAGCTAATCAGCCAGGTCAGGGCAAGGTTGGCGGGAGGTTTTCCGTCAAAGACGTTCCTTAATTAAATAACCACCAACCTTCGGGCTTTCGACCCTCAATCCCTTTCCTAGACACTGATTTGGTAGGAGTCAAATTCTAACACCTTTCCCCCTTAGGATAATCTCCTAATTGAGTCCGAGATGTCCCTAGGGCCAATATCTACTCATTTTTAGTTAGGCTTGGGTTAGTGAGTGCTTGGAATCTGATTTTTGGGCTAAGGAAGGGTGATTAAATCCCCGCCTTATCTTGTTATGGGTTAGTGCCCTTAAGATAAGTTTGTGCAAGTGTACAAGATATGTAAATAAGATTCACTCAAATCAATGAAAATCAACCAAGAGATGAGTCCTATTCTACATACAATGCGAACGTACCTTGCTCCAGCACTCTTCAACAGTAAAAATAAATGAATTGAAAAGACACGTGCCTAAAATGCAAACGTCTAATCAATTTTTTTATCTTTTCAACAAATGTTTTACTGTTGATTATTAGCAGGCTTATGTGATGGCATATAAGAAAAAGTAAAGTTACAGAAAACTATAATTTACAAAGCAAGCAGCCCTGCAAAAAGACAGTTAGTAGTCCACTCCTTTTTGCCGTGTCTTCGCGGCTTTGGCCGCGGATCCGCGGCAAAGCAGAGGGCACTTGGTCTCTGCTTTCTAAAGCAGAGGCCCAAGGCCACTTATATGTTACTGCAACTTTAATTTCCTGCTTTACTTGCCCTATAACCTGCAACAGAGAAGAAAATTCGTTTTAGTTCTAAAAAATTTTCAATAAAAATTCAGATTTCAATAGAAACTTTACCATCCCCGGCAACAGCGCCAAAATTTGATTGAAGTTAAACCTGCACATAAAAATAAAAAATTTCAGATTTAGAATGAAGATGTGCAAGTGCTCAATTCTTACCGCTATAGCAAGTGGCTATGCGGGTCGTGATCCACAAGGAGGGTTTTGCGATAGAAGCGTTTACGTTCTTTATTGAAATCGTTATGAAAACAAAACGAAAGTTCTTCTTTGTTTAAAGAAATAAAAATGAAAAAGAAAGTTATATTAAAGTTAGAAAGAAAATGAGAGATGAAGAAGGTGGAGAGAAATGGAGAATGACTATTTACAAAGAAAGGGGAAAGAAAGTGACTATGTACAAATGAGTCGAAAAAGAAGTGGTTTGGAAGAGGTGGTCATCTATACTAAAGAAATAAAAGAAAAGAAAGAAAGAAGAGTGAAGAAATACTTACCTAGATTGATTGATGACTTACCTGAAAACATTTGCATGTTCTACCTTTGTTTTGGAGGCGTTCAACGCATAGATCATACGATTGAGCTCAGTCCCCGTGCGCATTATATTGTCAAGCCTTACAAGAACGAAGTGATACGGATTGAGGAGGAGACGTCTTCATGAACTATCGTTGGCACTCACATAACATCGTTATACTTGTGCTTTGGAATTCACTTGTAAACTCAACAAAAACAAACGAGATAAAGTAGAAGAGGAAGACGAAAACAAAAGAGAATGAAAGTAAAGAAGAACATAAAAATGTTACCTTTTATTGCTTGAAACGATGGAAGAAAGGAGGAGGGTACATTGGTGTCACTCTCAACATATGCCTCTCTCTCTTACGTACATGAATCATCATCTAACCTAAGCTTACATACAATTTACATGAAAAGAAAAGAAAAACCTAAACTAAGAAATGGAAAAACAGTCTAAATCCTATCTCTGCATGGTCGTCCATTTTCAGCACAAAGAATGGCCTTTTATAGGCAGAAAACCCATTAAGCAGGATCCCGGGGAGGTCGGGGGAGCAAACGCTCCCCCTAACTCCCCAACCTTGCCGCGAAAACGCAGCTTTGGCCGCGTTTCCGCGGCCAGGGTGTGGCCAGGTGGCCACACCCTGTTGGTGGGTCTCCCCGGCGTCTCGTTCTGTCTTTATCTGGGGTTGGATTTGCAGTTTGGCTCTGAGAATTTGAAGAAATGACCGTTGATCTTTGCTTCAACTGATCGATTCTGAGAGGATTCTTCTCAACCGGTTTTCAACCTCTTGATTTTGCCCTGATTCAGTGAGTGCGAATTAATTCTGATTTAATTCAGAATTTTGGTGGGTTTTGGGCTCATTTCTCTTTATCTCCTTAAAGATTGGGCCTGCAAATAAATCAAACAATTAATTAGGACAATGCAGGCTTTTATTCTATAATAAGTATGGACATATGATAATAAATATGCAACATTAGTGACCAATCACCTACAAAGAACAGCCGATGGCCATTCTGGACAGAAGTGTAAAAACCCTGAAGAATCGGGCAATACCATTAGTACTGGTTTCTTGGAATAGGCATGGCCCAGGAGAAGCTATGTGGGAACAAGAGGAATATTATTCATGAGTGTTACCCCTAACTCTTTACATCTTAGTTGGTAAAATTCCTTATTCCTATTCTTTTCTACTTTCACATCCCCATTATCAAAATTTTGAGGATGAAATTTTTGATAAGATGGATGCATTGTAACACCCTATCTTCAGAATACGTACTCAGATATGTGTCCTGATCTTTTTAGTGCATTTCCTTATTTTCTATTATTTAAAATTTTTTTCACTCATATAGCAGTACGGCATGATTTCACCTATCTGATAATTAGATTTAATCAAATTCAGTTTCAAACACTATTTTTCAATATATTAGAATTTAATGATTTTTCAGAATTTTTCTGAATTAAATTGTAAATCTTCAAAACCGGTGTCGACCTGTGCCGCTGACCGATTCTCAGATTTTTAATTTACAAACAGAGTTAAAATTCTTGAAACAACTTTCACATTATTTCTTAAAATCATATTTTCTATCTAAATGTATTTTCTGATATTTTTCAGAATTTATCAAAATCCGGCCGACCCGGTGTAGACCGGTATCAACGGTGGATATCAAGATTTTTATTTTGAAAATGGGATTGAATTTCTAAAACTGATTACACAAAATATCTTAAAATAATATTTATTATTTTTGAAATTTTTTGAAATTTTTTTCGATTTACTTCATTTTTCGGACTTTTCCAGAGTTTTCGGTGTCTTCCCTGATACCGAAATTTTATCCTGATATTTTGCTTTTTTCTTTTCTATTCTCTCTCTCCTCACCAGACGCGAGGCTTACCAAACATGAATTCAATCTTTAATGCAGAGATTCTCTCCATTCTGCATTTAATGTTAATGTTCTTCAAAATCAACCCTGATCAAGTCACCATGCCTTTTTGTCTCTTCTGTCAAATACGATTCTCGCGTTTTCCTTTGGGATGCAGGTTTCATCCCCATGTCTGGGCAATTGGCAAACGCGGGTCTGGATTTTGAATGAGATGCAAGTCTCATTTGTTTTGTGATGGCAAACTTGTAATAACTTTAACTACTCCTTATATATACACCCCCTTTTTCCTTCTCTCTCTTTCATTTTCTTTCTTCCTCCTTCATTTCCAGCAACCAACAACAGCAACCCACAACGCCGTGCCCTCCTTGTCCACCACCCTTGGCCACCAACTCCTCCCACTTTCACTCTCCATCGTCCCCTCATCTCCTTCTCCATTTTACCAAGTTCAAGCAACCCACTTCACCACCACTTCTCCTTCTTTTTCTTCTCCTTCACCAAGAAGCCCATTATCACCATTACTTTCTCCCCCATTTTCACTACCACCTATACCACTTCGACCACCAACAACCACACCAAGTTCTTCTCCTCGTCGTGCTCTTTCCAATGAATTTACTCATCGCTCTCCGAAACACTATTTTTAAAACTCTAAAATCTCAAATTCAACTAGACTTGCACCCTTGGTTTTTGGGTTTGGGGCTGCCCCCTTGGGCTGCCGCCGGCCGCCTCTGGCCGTCGCCGGCGACCTCCGGTCAAGCCTTAGCCGGCCATCCCCCTTTTTCCTGTTGCTTTCTTTTCTTCCTCCCTTTTCTTCTTTCATTCTATCTTTCTTTCCTTCCTTCTTTCTTTTTCTTCCTTTTTCCTTTCATTTTTTCAACCTTGCATCTCTCTCACACCTTCCTGCCTCTTTTCCTCTTGAGTTAAATTGCCAGAGACGCGGAGCTAAACCCCGCGTCCAAGCAATTTCTTAACGCAAACTTCGCGTTTTATTATCTAACGCGACCCTCACGTTTTTTGTATCAACATGACTCGGAGCTCACACCTGTGTCCGCGTTCTTTCTTCTGTTATGACTTAAACGCGCGTCTCGAACCCCGCGTTTATGGCAGCTGTATAACGCGACTCTCGCGTTTGCAACCCCGCGTCTTCATTCTCTTTCTTTCTGGTTCATTCTCTCCCCTCCTCTTTTAATATAATATTTGTTATATTGAACGCGTGGTCGCATTCGTTACCTGAATTCTGATCTCCGGGATTTCACGGTATTTTTCAAAGATTTAGGCGAGTGTTCTCACTTTCTTTTTAGATTTTGCTGCTTCGTCGGTTTGACTTGTATTGTATCATTTTCCTGACATACTTGCATGAACCATGTTTGTTGGCCCAAAGGCCCATCGCTCTAATTTTGATGATGATTAACTCATGTAGTTATAGTACTAATGATCTTGTGTTTATTTAGTCTCAGATATTTGATCAAGATCTTAGTAGGTGTTTAGCTTCAATAAAGGATTCGAAGTCAAGTTTTGAAGCTAGCAGGTGTTGATTCAAGAGCTCATGCATCAAGATCGCATCAAGTACTCAAGAGGAGTTTAGCTCATTGGATCAAAATTTTGGACCAAGTCAAGAAGGAGAACAAGATTTTCAAGAGAAGATTTTCAAAAGACTTGTATCGGGTTTTGTAAGTGTCAAGATTTTATTTTAAGATAAAATGTAAAGGATAGATTAGTTGGTGGATTGCTTAATTTCATATACACACACAAAATTTATATGTGTTTTAGAAAATACCGTTTTGATTTTTAAGCTTCAAAATATACATGTGTTTTATCAAAACCTATTTTAGAGTTTATTGTCAAAACATAGATATTTCATCTTTTATGTGTAGTGGATCATATCTATACACACTAAGCTTCAAAGTGTTTAAAATATCTTGTTTTGTATTTGGAGAAGTTTTTGAAAAAATCGATTTTGAAAAATACAAAATTTTGTTTAAGGCTAAAATTCTATATTACAAAAATAGTTTAAAAAGTTTATAATATGGTTGATTTTTGGTCACGCATATTTGTACTTCAAAATTTTTCAAAGAACTTATTTTTGTAAATTTTTAATGAGTTTATGGGATTTTATTGAAGGTAAAAGACCAAGTTATAATCCCTACACATGGCTGCCAGGTCTTCTGGTGATCGACCGGGCCGGTCGACTGAGCCAAAAGTCGGTCAACCGGGCGGTCGACCGATGTGCACAAACGTGCACAGCCAGGGCGGTCGACCGCACGGTCGACCGTCCAGAGAGCTTTGCTCTCTGGATCTGCCCAAGTCGATTTGGCGGTCAACCGATAGGTCAATGCCTTGTAACGGTCGATCGTCCGGTCGACCGCTTTTCCCAACGGTTTAAAATTTGACCGTTGACAGTCGACCGGTCAGTAGACCGACAGTAGGATTTCCTGCTTAGTTGGACCCCAACGGTTAGTTTTTGGAGGCCTATATAATGGGGTTGTTTTGGGCTGCTTTAGATAAGATTTGAAGTGAGTTTTCAAGCTAGTTTTTCCTACCTCTCTAAAAAGGTTTTCTCCACTTATTTTAGAGCAAATACTTCCATATCAAAAGGAGAGTTTTCAAGAGTATTTTGCAAAAGAGATTTCTTGAGTTTTTCTCCACAAAATCTATTCTAGTTTTCTCACACATACTTGAGCTTTCCATTGCTACATCTATCCTATAGGGATCTTTGTTGTGAGAGAGTTTTAGGTGATCAAAGTGTTGTGATCACCAAAGTGTTCATCTTGTATTTGAGGAGGCGAACTTGCGGGTTCATGTTGTTTCGAGTTCTTGTAGGAGCTCGGTGTAGAAGTGCGGCCTAGGCAAGCAAGTGTGCTTGCGTGCATTATTCTTGTGAGAACAAGAGAGCGACTAGTGAGTCCAACACCGAGTGATCCGGTGGGATCGTTTTTAGTGAAAATCCTTCATGTGTTGAAGGTGGGGACGTAGAGCAAGGGTGCTCGAACCTCGAAACAAATCTCCCATATTTGCGATTGCTCTCTCTATCTCTCACTTGTGTTTATATCTTGCATGCTTACATTGCTTTTATCTTTATATGCTTGATGTATCTTATGCCTTATTGATACATGCTTGGGATTGTTTGCTCACACTTGTATTCAACCAAGAGAGCCATAGCGGCACCTCAACTCTTATCTAGAGGAATCTTGAGGAGATAGTCCAGAGCCCTTCACCGAAAATTCGGCTTCACTCTTGTGTTATACTTGGTGTGTTTAGCTTAATAGTTTTTATTTGCATAAATAGTTTTTAATTCCGCATTATTCATCATTAGATTAGCTAGTCACCTATTCACCCCTCCTCTAGGTGACCTACAATTGATATCAGAGCTTGGTGCTCTTGATTTGGGTCTAACAACCTTGAGTTAAAGATCCTCATTTTTAGCTAATCACAATATTTGTTTACACACACATGAATTTCATGACACCTCCATATTTGATATTCTTAACATCCAAATTTGGAAGGTTAAGATGTCAATGTACCTCAAAGCCCTAGGTGATGTTTATTTTGCCACTATCAAAAATTCATATTATTTAAATGGCAAAAACCTTGAGGCTAATGCAAAAGCCCTTGAGGCTTTAAGATTTACCCTAAATGATGAATATTTATCTAGGTTACTAATTTAATTCGGCTTTTATAGTATGGAACACTATAGTCTCTCTGGTGAACAAAAGCAATACTATGCGGGGAGCGACTCGGATGATGGAAGTGATGCTTCCCATATATGCTACATGGTCCAAGGGGATAACCCCCTTGAGGTAAACTCTGAATCCGAGTTAGAAGAAGATATTGACATGTCTTATGATGAGCCTGCATCTTTTTGTCAAAAACTTCTTGAAAAGTATGATTCATTAAAATTGATAACAATAAATTGAAAAAGGAAAACACTTATTTGTTAAAAGAAAATGACTCTTTTAAAAATAATTTGCATGTGTTTCAAAAGAAAATGAAGCTTTAAAAAAGGAGAATATTTCCTTGTCTTCTAAATTAAATGATATTTGTGAAGGAAATAATTCTTTGAAAAATAAAATTATTTGGTGGAAAAAGAAAAAGAAATTGCTTTGGAAGAAAATAACTCTTTGATAAGAAAATTGTTTAAAAAGAAAAAGAAATTTTTCTAAAAAGAAAAAGATTGTTGATTCTCATTCTTGTCATGCTCCTCATGCTACTATCAATAAAAATGAGATTCAAGTCTTGAAAAATAGAATAAATTGTTTGAGCTCAACTTTTAGCAATTATGCATTTAATCATTCTAAATTGGAAATCTTGTTTCAAAAGAAACAAGTTCCACATGTTCATGCACATAACTCACGGCATACATATGCACACTATGCATATCATGATCATACTCATTCTCATATGCATGTTAGAATGTACAAATGTACACATTGTGGCCGCAAAGGTCATTTAGTAAAGTTTTATTTTGATAAGATAAATTCTACAAATTTTGCTAATCAAAATGTTTGGGTACCTTATGATGCTAACTGCCATTGACCCAAAAGAAAATGGGTACAAAATTTTCACCTCTTGTATTTGATGTAGGTGTGGGCTCTCACATGACGTGAGAGGTATGGTGCCTTGGTGGTAGATGCATATGGAGCTAGATGGACATACCCTATTGATGCATCGCTATCAAGAAAGTTTGGTGGGAGGACCACAATGTTTTGGAGACTTAGAGAATAGTGCATTTGGTTTGGTAACTATCTCTAAACTCCCATTTAGTTTACATACCTTTATATAAATATTTTTAGCATGTTTTGGTTTTGTGCTTCATGTGGGGAATACTTGTTTAGATGAACTTTTCATTAAAGCTTGTGTATATACTTGTACAAGTAGTGAGCAATAATTGATTCTTATATGTTTGTACTTAATTGCTCATTTGTACTCGTTACATGTACATGCATAACCTAGTTTGGATGATTCTTTCACTTATACATGTTTTTCCTATTCTTGAATATGTTTTTGCTTCATGTATATGTTATTCTTGTCTAAAACTAATAAATATACTTGTATACCCTTGAGTCACTTGACTTTATGCAAATTACATTATGGACTCATTTGTGTTTGAGATATATATGTATATTGTTATTTTTGATAGAACATACATATACCTTGAAACTTGATTTTAATGAAAAATACTTTTTTATGATTTTCATGTTTTTGATAAAAGAAATTCATGTTTATTTTGAGCTTCATTGATTATTTTTATGAATATACTATTCACATGATACTTGTGCACTCATATTTAATTTGTTTACTCATGACTTTGTTTTCATGAGCTTTTATGAGATTTATATATTTCGAGTGTCAACTATTATGTATTTGGCATATTTCATGAGCTATACATGATTTGGTTTCATGTTTGAAGGATCTTTAACTAGTTTTTTAAAAATTACTTTAAACTAGTTATTTATTCTTCATTTGGTAGTGTTTTTAATCAACAATTATTTTCAAATCATATTTTTAAAACTGCTACCTTAAAGGGAGGTTGGTTGGGCAACCATGCCTTGTATGCTCTAAATTGAAAATCTTTTAAACATGTGCATGAATATGGTGCATAGTTATGAGTTATACACATGTTCTTCATGAAATTCTATTTTTTTGTATACTTATATTTATCTCTATATATGTATGATTCAGACTATCAAATAATATCAATTTCAATTTGTATTTTCTTTTTTTCATACATATATATGTTTTGATTGTGCTTGATTTACAATATCCTTACATGGTTAAAGCATAAATTATATTTATGCTAAGTTTGACTTAAATTTAAATGTAAATGGTATTTTTATAAGCTTATACATTGTTTTCAATTGGTATTTCTATTGATATCAAAATATACTTCATATTTTACCATGTAATTGGTATCAAAAATTTACAAGATATTTCTAGTGGTATCAATAACCTACAAGTGATATCTTAAAATTGTGTTTATTTACTAGTGATATCTTAAAATTTTATTTATTTACAAGTGGTATCTCAAAATTTATTCTATTGACTTAAGAGATTTCAAAATTTGTTTTAAGTGATTTCAAAGTTTGTTGATATATATTGCCTATATGCAAGGGGAGCTTAATATCTCTTCTATATATAGATTCATATTGAGTGTATCTTATATTGAGGAGCTTGACATCTCTTCTTTATGTGGTACATGTGTGTAGGGGGAGCTTAACATCTCCGCTTATGCATTGTATACTATGCTTTATGTGGGTTAGGGTCTTGTCATCCTTTCTTCATGTAATGCATGTATGCAAGGGAGCTAACTTCATGTCTCTCTTCTTCATGAATATATATCGCACATATATCTTTATTGATTGATTTGTTTTCACCCCTTTGTTAATGAATTGACAAAAAAGGGGAGAAGAATTTTGAGAATTTATATATGCATGTTTATTTTCTTGTTTATGCATATATGTTTTGTTTATGCAAAAAGAGGGGAAGAATTTGGTGAGTTTATGCATGTTTATCTCCTTGTTTATGCATATATGTTTTTGTTTAAGTTTTTGTACTTTATTGAATATCTTTATGTTTATTGCTATGCATGAGTTAAGGGGGAACTTCTATGAAGCTTAACTTTAATCCATGCATATATACTCCATGAGTTTTGTCATCATCAAAAAGGGGGAGATTGTTGGCCCAAAGACCCATCGCTCTAGTTTTGATGATGATTAACTCATGTAGTTATAGTACTAATGATCTTGTGTTATTTTAGTCTCAGATATTTGATCAAGATCTTAATAGGTGTTTAGCTTCAACAAAGGATTTGAAGTCAAGTTTTGAAGCTAGCACGTGTTGATTCAAGAGCTCGCGCATCAAGATCGCATCAAGTACTCAAGAGGAGTCTAGCTCATTGGATCAAAGTTTTGGACCAAGTCAAGAAGGAGAAGAAGATTTTCAAGAGAAGATTTTCAAGAAGACTTGTATCGGGTTTTGTAAGTGTCAAGATTTATTTTTAGATAAAATATAAATGATAGATAGTTGGTGGATTGCTCAAGTTCATATACACACACTAAATTTGTTTGTTTTTTAGATATGCCATTTGGTTTTTAAGCTTCAAAATATACATGTGTTTTATCAAAACCTATTTTAGAGCTTATTATCAAAAACATAGATATTTCATCTTATATGTGTAGTGGATCATATCCATACACACTAAGCTTCGAAACTGTTTAAAATATCTTATTTTTGCATTTGGAGAAGTTTTGAAAAAATCGATTTGAAAAATACAGATTTTTGTTTAAGGCTAAAATTTTATATTACAACAATGGTTCAAAAAATTTGTAATATGTGTTAATTTTTGGTCACACATATTTGTACTTCAAAGTATTTCAAAGAACTTATTTTTGTAGATTTTTAGTGATTTTATGAGATTTTATTGAAGGTAAAAAGACCAAGTTTTAATCCATATACATGGCTGACCAGGTCTTCTGGCGGTCGACCGGGCCGGTTGACAGAGCCCAGAAGTCGGTCGATCAGGCGATCGACCGATGTGCACAAACGTGCACAGCCAGGGCCGATTGACCACACGGTCGACCGTCCAGAGAGCTTTGCTTTCTGGACCTGCCCGGTCGACCGATAGGTCAATGCCCTGTAACGGTCGACCGTCCGGACGACCGCTTTTCCCAACGGTCGAAAATCTGACCGTTGGCGGTCGACCGACAGCAGGATTTCCTGCTGAGTTGGATCCCAACGGCTAGTTTTTGTAGGCCTATATTGTTGGCCGAAGAGGTTACACTCTCCACTTGTTTAGAGTTTTGATGATAACAAAACACTTAAGAGCTATATTGGTACTAATAAGTTTGTTCTAGATGAGTTTCAGGTTAGTACTATTTTTGAAGGCCATTGCAAGACTTTCTAGGTTCATGAAGCAAATAAGGTAAAAGGCACAAGAAGGAAATGATCATAGAAGAGAAGGATCTAGCATGGCATTGCATGGCTTTGCATGGCTCAAGAGACTTCATTAGTTTTATTTTTAGTTTTATAGTTTTGTTAAAGAATAGTGGATAGGTTGAAGCTCAAATACACACACATTAATTCAATACGTTTGGTTTTTTGATTTAATCGGTTTTTGATTTCAAGTACATATATCGGTTTTTGGATTTGAACCAGTTTTAGTTCTGCTGATCTGCTTGACACCCTTTTATAGTTGTTATCATAACTTTTTATTTTTATATTCAAATAATATGATTTAACTTGAATTTCAAAGATAACTTTCATATCTAAATTTCTTATTCAATAATCATTTTCAGATTCAAATTTTAAAGATGTCAAATATTTGGTTGAACTCTGTTCTTGTTCTGAAAACAGCTTACAGTTCTGTTTTGACACTTGTCAGTGTTTTATTGATAACTTTCTCATTAAAACTGATATTGAGTTTATTTCAGTTGCATTAGAAAGAAGACTTAAAGATATAAAAATTATTCATATATACCTTATTCTGAATTCGAACGTTTGCAGCCTGTGAAATGTGCTCAAAGTTAACTAATCTGCCAGATTGGCAGTAATAGCTAATTTTCTGGAGGCTGATTTTTAACATGTTTTCAAAATGTGTTTAAGTTTAAATAAAACGTGGTTAGCTGTATTAGAGAGTCAATTTTTTCCTCTTATATTCAGGCAAAACTTTTCTATATTTACTCTTCCTCAATCCTATATAAAGGGGTCATTAGGGTAGAGGTTTTCACAACAAGCATTAGCAAAATATTCAAAGTTTTCAAAGGCTTTCAAAAGAGTTTGGTCCTTGGTTTTTGTGCTGAAGAATCTCTCATTCCTGAAGTTTTTTGGTTCAAAACTCTCTCAAGTTTCTTTTTCTTTTTCACTTACAATATTTGAGCTTCAATTCTAACCATTGTTCTACAGGGTTCTTGTAAGGGAAAGAGGCTTTTGCAAAAGAGAGTTTGTGGTCTTTTGATCACCAAGAATACTTGTATTCGAGATTGTGGAGTTGGGTACTCCGGTGTGATTGTAACTCTTTGTGAAGTTATGTGGTTAGAAATCCTTCTGGGGAAGGCGGGGACGTAGAGCTGGGTGCTCGAACCTCAGAAAATTCTCGGTGTTTGCGTTTGGTTTACTTGCTCTTATCTCTTGCATTATATTCTTTCTTCAATTATTTGTTACTTGCTTCAATTACTTGCTCTATATATATTCATTGCTTTATTCACTTGTTGCATATTCATATTGTCAATCAAATACTCATACAACAAGATTGCATTGTGCACCTCTAACTCTTATCAAGAGGAATCACGAGGAAGGAGTTCAGAGCCTTCACGGGGTATTCGGCTTCTAGTCTTGTTTTGGGTTTGATTGTTGCATCATAAATTTTTAATTGTGCATTGATTAGCATTATCACCTATTCACCCCCCCTGTAGGTGATTTCAATTGGTATCAGAGATTGGACTCTAGGTTTTGGCTTAACATCCTTAGAGAGATCTAAAAATTTGCTAATCACCATTTGCATTCTTTCATTCATACACTAGTAAACATGGCCGACAACATTAAGACCCCTCCTAAATTTGATGGACTCAATTTCCCTATTTGGAAGGTTAGGATGACTATTTTTCTACAATTCTTAGGTAGCTTAGTGGCTGAATCCTTGACCAAACCCTTTGTTTAGACCCGATAGTGAGGAAAGCACTTGGTCCGATTTTACCTTCAAAGAATATGAGGCTAATTCTAAAGCCCAAAATTTCCTTCTCACCGCCTTGAATGAGGATGATCTTACACGGGTTATACATTGCCAATCCGCCTATGAGATTTGGCAACACTTGTTGGTCACACATGAGGGGACTTCACAGTCAAGAGAGCCAAAATAGATCTCTTGAGGTCCTAATATGAAAGTTTTAAATGCTTGAAGATGAGCCTATTGATTCTATGATTACAAGGTTTACTAAAATTACTAATGCTCTTTCTTCTCAAGGTGATGAGATAAGCAACGACCAAAATGTGCGCAAGTGATACGAGCTCTTCCTTCATCATGGGAGATCAAGGCAACCACCTTAAAGGAGTTGATGATAAAGATGAAATGGATCTCATAAGTCTTATGGAACCCTTAAGACTCATGAGATGGAGAAGAAGCAAGAGAAGAAGCGGTACCCTCAAAAGTGAAAGCACACCTAGAGGGGGTGAATAGGTGTAAGTGTTAATCTAGAAACTAAATGCTCTAAATGCGGAAGCTTAAAAAATTTTGCAATCACACTTATACAACCAATAAGTGTAGCCGAATTCCCTGTGAAGGGCTCTGGACTAACTCCTCTTGATTCTCCTTGAATGGGTTGAGTGCTATGTGAAGCTCTTGTGGTTAAGTATAAGTGAGGCACACAAACAACCAGGCATGTACAAGATATAGCAATATGAAATATTCAAGCACACACAAGTAATGAATGATATGAATGAAGAATGATGCTTTGCACAATTGAAAAGAGAGAGAGAGTTGAGAGACAATGGATCAAACGCAAAGGCCAAGATATGTTTCGAGGTTCGAGCCCCTAGCTCTACATCCCCGCCCTACACCACCGTGTAGGATTTCCAATCCACTATCTCCCTCCGAGGGAACCTCCACCGAGGAGGATTTGTTACAACAATAGGAGTACTGAACTCCTCTCTCAATACAAACACCGCCTCACACAAGAGGGGTAGGCCCTTAGCCAAACAACACCACCATCCACCTCATACTTGAGGAATACAAACCAACAACCAACTCCACCTCCCAAGAGGGAGTAAACACCAATCTCCACCTCTACCAAAGAGGGAGCAAACCAATCACCTCAAATCCACAACCTCAACCTCTACCAAAGAGGGAGCACCAAATAATGAGCTTACAATAGGTGGTCTCTTTCAACCACAAACAATCTCTCCTTTTCCACAAACAAAAAGATCCTAAATAGATTAGGATAGAAGATAGCTCAAGTGTGGAAAACACAAGTATTTTGATCAAAGAAAACTCTTGGGAAACCACCAAAATGATATAGAGATTTTTGCTCAAAAACAATTCCCAAAACCTATTTTCTTTGAAATAAACAAAACACTTAAAAACAAATAGAATGAATCTTTTTGCTCTTTAAAACACTTTTTAAAACTGGTTTTTAAATCCAGAGAATGAGAGAAAATCAGCTCCTAAAAATCCTGGTTAAAACCCCCAAGAAATGGGGTATTTATAGGCCCATCAGAAAACTAGCCGTTAGGCTGATCTGGCAGCCTGACAGGCTAGCGGTCGGCCGTCCGGCCCGACCGCCAACGGTCATAATTTATGACCGTTGGGCCATCTCGGTCGACCGCCCGGCCGACCGCCAGAAACAGAGAGCCAGCTCTCTAGTCCGGTCGCCCGCCCCCGCCGACCGTCCCTGTGTCTGACAAACGTGCACAAGCTTGTGCACGTCGGTCGACCGCAAGGGTCGACCGCCCTTGGTACGGTCGACCCGTACGGTCGGCCGTCCTGGCCTGTCAGCCACTGTTCCTAGGACAGAAAACACATGTTA